>JAUCBJ010001020.1:0-23182 GCA_032718475.1 Nemertoderma westbladi | reverse complement strand
GGTCCTACGAATTACCGCAAAAGACCGCAAAATACCAAAAAATACCGCAAAAGACCGCAAAGTACCGCAAAATACCACAAAATACCGCAAAAGACCACAAAATACCACAAAATACAGCAAAAGACCACAAAAGACCGCAAAAGACCACAAAAGACCGCAAAAGACCACAATAAGAAAGAGAAGGCATGAATATACGGCAAGACGAATTACCGCAAAAGACTGCAAAAGACCGCAAAAGACACCAAAAGACCGCAAAAGACACCAAAAGACCGCAAAATACACCAAAAGACCGCAAAATACTATTATTACATACAGTAAGTAGGCCTATGACTGTATGGATGCTGGTGATGGTCAGTTAGGTGTCTGTGTGTGTCTTGTCAGCTGGTGCCTGGTCAGGGTCACATGACTTCATGATGATCAGTAATCTATCATGCTGTTAATATACCGGCTGACCGGTAATTGCAAATTGAAAGTGAATGAAATATAAGCCCTATGCAGCTAGGTTTTAATTTCCATACAGCCTGATAGTATTAATCTGGAATATTTTTTTATTTTTTTTATTTTATAGGCCTACAATATATATTTATATATATATATATATTATATTGTAAATACAGAAACATGCTGTATGTATGTATGGTAGTCCTGTAGTCTTAGTCTCCATGGAAAGATGGACCGACCGTCTTACAGTCTTATGCAAACTATTTATACTCATGTACAGTATGTACAGTACATGCAGAGACACACACACTCATAATTACTGAATTAGGCCAGGTACATCAGGGGTAGGGCCTAGGGATTGATTACTCTGTATGTTATAGGCGGTTAGGCCTATCTAATCATAATCATAATAATAATTATTTGATTGGCAATTATCGATATCATTGGAATTTTACCTTCATTATATCAAAGGTGTATATTTGATTTGATTGATGTCCTTTAGTACCTTATTAATTGATTATTCTGATGCTTTTCAATTAAGGATGATTAAAAAACATGCCTCAACCTAAGCTGAAGTTTCCCTGTGGGAAATGTGGGAAAAACTGTAAGCAAAATGTAGTAGAATGTGGATATTGCAATAAATGGTTTCACAGTCGCTGTGAAAATTTATCAGCAGACAATCTTAAATTGTTGGAAGAAATCACCGATGTTTACTGTTGTTCTTTTTGTGTGAAAAACGAGAACGGGAAATTTAATTATGCGACGTCCTTACAGCGGTTGACAGTTGCTGCCAGAAATGGTTTTTTAACGTTATCCACTGCTGTAACAGCAGAAACATTATTTATGAGAAACTTTCCATTTGCCCATCACCCGCTTCTATACCATTCTCATTACAACGAATCCTTTCATTCTATTGATATTGGTGCCCAAAAACTTATTGATGAATATGTTAGACCCCCAGAACCTTTGTGTGCTGTTGTGGTTGGTGGCGATGGTAATTGTCTATTTAATTCGTTATCAATGCTGATTAATGGTTCAGAAGATCTGAGTACTGAATTGCGAGTTAGAACTGCCATTGAGATGGTGAAGTTTGGTGACTACTATGTTCGAGCCAATACTATTGGTGAAATGGGATTGGATAGCACTATGGAAGAGCATATGGATTACAAGTCTTTGTGTATTTCTTGTTCTCAGTTGGGTAACTTTTCATCTGCTTGGATGATATTTTCTTTAGCATCTGTATTAGGTACCACTATTAGATCTGTATTCCCACCTGTGAATGGTTTAATGGATAGATCAGTTAGAATTCTTAATCGTGATTTCAAACCAAGACAATATGCCCAATGTAGAACTAGAGATGTGTTCGTAATTATGTGGTGTGGGTCCAGCTGTGGGCGACTGAATTGGAAACCAAATCATTTTGTGCCTCTTATAAGGGCATCAGACCCAATTATTGTTGATGTATCTGTTGATGTATCTGTTGATAACAATGAAGAAATGTTACAGCCAGTGACCTCAACCCCGGTATCTGTTGATAACAATGAAGAAATGTTACAGCCAATGACCTCAACACCGGTAAAGGTTGTTGTAGACTATCGAAATGAGCATCCATGTAAGATATTTGGTCGTTATAATCATCAAGAGGTTGAAAATAAAAAGACAATTAGGGCTATAGATGGAAATTTACAGAAGGTTGAAAAGCCTATTTGTCTTAGTATGGATGCAAGTCCATCAGATGTTGTAGAACAGACAGCTGAGCAAGTTGATTGTCCCACTAATATGTTTGATAAGCTTCCTTTCCCTGAAACTTTCTTGAGTATCGATGAAATAATTCGTGAACTTTCCATTAACTCTAAGAGAATAGTGTATGATTGTATACCATATGGCCGGAAAGAAAACGTATTTTTTGTAATCAATAATGAGAACAACACGGATCGGATACAACGGGGATTGCGCTGCAACTTCTCTGACGATTGTGGTGTATGGGACTCAAAGAATGGAAGAACAACTACTACTTATTATGTTTTAGAAGTAATAGATTCCCGGAATACGTTTAAGGCTGTACAGATAAAGGACGGTATGTATGGTACAATGGTTACAAAAGACGGAAAACTGGTATTCTGCCCTCTGGTAACCCAACCTTCTTATGATAAAATTGTTAGCGTCCGAAGATATTATTCTAAATTAAAAAATGACAATTCTTATAGAAGGCGCATAACCTCTATAGACTGTGCTCAAGGTAGTCTCGATATTCGGTTGAAGGTATGTATTGCTGAATATAGTGGTACTTTTAAAGGGTTAAGCCCTCATGGCAATCGCAAGCGTGCTTATGGAGAAGAGGGATATTTACGTACTCCACCAGAGGTAATGGAGAAGGTCGGTGCCGAGGTTAAGAAAAATATCCTTCCTAGGAGGATATACCAAGAAATGGTTCAAGATGATTCCTTTATGGCACCGAAATCCTTCAAACAAGTTCGCGATAAAAGGCAAAAGGACAAAGTTAAAGATGTTTTGGATGGTGGTCCTAATCCGTTAAAGAATGTTGCAGACGAGGTAGTGGGTGTAATATCACAAATTAACGACAATCCATTTGTGCAAGAGATTATAACAAAGAAAAATAAACCACCAATTGTTATTTTATATTCTGAAGACCAGATTTTGGATTTAACCAAACATGTAGCTGAAAGTGATACCAATAAAGACTTTGTAGTAGGCATGGATAGAACCTTCAATCTTGGGGCGACCTACGTGACAACAACGACGTATAAGAATCATACTGTGTTCAGCAGAGAAACATCAGAATTCCCAATATTTTTAGGTCCTATGTTACTCCATTGGGATGGAGACTTTGAAACTTACTCTTCATTTACATCTCATTTGAAAACAAAGTTTGTAAATCCGAACTTGATCTTTGAAATCAAACTTGGCTCTGACCAAGAAAAGGGATTGACTAAGGCACTTAAATCAACATTTCCCAACGGACAACTTGTATTGTGCAGTATGCACTTGAAAGATAACGTTGGACGTTATCTAAGTAACAAGGTTGGATGTCCTACTATAGACAGGGGGGCTATAATAGATATTGTGTTTGGGGAAGAAGGAGTAGCAAAAAGTACAGACACTTTTACTTTCGAAACTAGGATGAGATTGTTACAGCCATATTTCAGTACATATCCCGTTTTCGAAACGTATTTCAATAGTTATGTAAAGGAGGTTCTCTATGATTTTGTGTGTATCCCATACCAGAGGGGCTTGTCAGATACTCTTTGGACAAATAATAATTGTGAATCGTTAAATAACGTGTTGAAACTAGTAGGCGATTGGAAACCTAAAAAATTACCAGAACTGGTAGAAAATTTATCGAGTGTGACGAAGTTACAAATGCTAGATTTGCGTCGAGCTTTATATGGGAGTGGGAACTACGTATTGGCTCCGAGCTATAGGTGTGTAGTTCTATATTATTTGAGATTTAACAAATTCCATTGATCCAAAATCAAAAGTACAAAATTTAGTGCTGTTGATTGTCCTTCCTTGATAGTCGCTTATTGTTTTGACAATGACCAGGAGAGAGTATTTGATTATTTTTATTAGAGGTATCTCCAATATTATAGAACTCCACTTTTTAATTAGGAAATACAGAATTTCTCGTTTAACTTGGTTTACTAAATCTAGTGCAGACAAGGATTGTTATTTCAAGAACTTTCTTGAGCGAAAATTCGCTCAGCCCCAAAGTGATACAGTGCGTTCAAGTAGTGTTAATTTTACCATGCCTAAACCCACGCAGGGCCGTGTTGCAAAAAAACCATGCCAAAGAAGACGAGTTAAAAGTGAAAGAGTAAGTGAAAGAAATAAATAATAGGAAGAGTGAATAGTATGCCTACACTTTTGATCTTTCTTAATGTTCTTTCTTATAGAACACTTTAGAAATATATTATTAGAAATTGAAATGCAATTGAAACTCATTATTAGAAAAGTGTTTGTATATGCCTACAGTACAATTTTGATCAGATACGTTAATTGTTCTTCCTTATAGAACACTTTAGAAATATATTATTAGAAATTGAAATGCAATTGAAACTCATTATTAGAAAAGTGTTTGTATATGCCTACAGTACAATTTTGATCAGATACGTTAATTGTTCTTCCTTATAGAACACTTTAGAAATATATTATTAGAAATTGAAATGCAATTGAAACTCATTATTAGAAAAGTGTTTGTATATGCCTACAGTACAATTTTGATCAGATACGTTAATTGTTCTTCCTTATAGAACACTTTAGAAATATATTATTAGAAATTGAAATGCAATTGAAACTCATTATTAGAAAAGTGTTTGTATATGCCTACAGTACAATTTTGATCAGATACGTTAATTGTTCTTCCTTATAGAACACTTTAGAAATATATTATTAGAAATTGAAATGCAATTGAAACTCATTATTAGAAAAGTGTTTGTATATGCCTACAGTACAATTTTGATCAGATACGTTAATTGTTCTTCCTTATAGAACACTTTAGAAATATATTATTAGAAATTGAAATATGTTGTATAATAAGTTGTATTTTGTAATTAAATTGTATAATTGATTGATTGATTGATTCTTTAAAATTATTCTTTAATGTTTATTCACCTACTGGATTCGGGGGGGGGGGGGGGGGGGGGGGTGGGTGGTTGGTTGGTTGGAAGTATGTTCTACATAGTCCCATAGACATAATAGTTAGATTGATGAAATTGAACCATTGGAGCAAAGTTCGCAAGCATTGGAATAAAGTTCGCAAGCATTGGAACAAAGTTCGCAAGCATTGGAACAAAGTTTGCAAGCATTGGAACAAAGTTCTCAAGCATTGGAACAAAGTTTGCAAGCATTGGAACAAAGTTCTCAAGCATTGGAACAAAGTTCGCAAGCATTGGAACAAAGTTCGCAAGCATTGGAACAAAGTTTGCAAGGGTGACCAACCAAACATACCATACCAAACAGGGTGACATGGTCTTCTGGCAATGGAATATAACATCGACATCATCTGCATCCAAGAACATCGGATTTGTCATGAAGACACTGCCATTAAGTGCAATGACATTGGAAATTCTAACTAACTAACAATATTTTCAGCAGCTTTATCTTAAACTTTATGGCCTTTATACTGAAGGCCTATTAATTAATTTGTAACGAAACTACAGAAATAATTTTAGAACTTTTTACATTTTTGATAAACTAAAATGGGATCTGGTAAAATCTGTACAGATCAAGAGAAATTCTGCAAAGAACTTATTATGATCTTCACATACAGGCGATGCCAGAATGGACAAGATCTTTACGAGAATCGATAAGATCGTTATACAGTACTGATCTTAGCGATACTGATAGTTACTGATCTTAGAGAATTGCGTACGTTGATCAATGTAATCATATTGACACAGCCTGCGGTCTCTAGTACATACAGTATATGTACAGTAGGATATGCCAATATTCCAAAAGTTTGAGAAGTATTTGCCCGTAACTTTCTAAAATATTGAAACCTTTTCTCTAGTATATGACCATACAAAATTTTGTTGAAAATGGTTAAAATCTTCAAGTTATTTACGAATGTATTTTTCATTAAAGACAGATGGACAGACATAAGACGGACGCAATTGCATGAAATTTTGCCCTATTTACTAATTATCATTGTGCGTTAAGGCTCGCCTTTACTGCGTGGCTCGACCCACAATCACAGAAAACCATGGTCACGAAATTTTAAAAATTACGTGTATCACCAAATTTCAGTTCCAGAACGAAACATACCTGTTATGCCTCTGAACTAAGCATTAGATATATTGTTCTGTATGGCCTACACAACTCCACATCCAAAAATGCGATGTGTATTAGAATTTGTATGGTTTTTGGCAACTTTATAATTTGCTTTATAATTTTTTATTTTGAAAAATTCTGACATAGGGTGCGAGAAAGTGGTGAAAGTTAAGTGTAGTTGGATGAAAGTTGAATGTAGTTGGGTGGAAGTGGAGCGTAGTTGGGTGAAAGTGAGTCAAAGTTGAGAGTAGTTGGGTGATAGTTGTGTGGAGAGCTGGATGTTCTGTGGGACGAGTCACGCAGTCATGGCGAGACTTAGCGCACAATTGCAATTAGTAAAAATAAAGCAAAATTTAATCTCCGTCAGTTTACAAAAGCCCGCCTCTGTAATCTGCTCCTTTCCCTCAATTGGTAACAATATCGTTTATTGTTTTGGTTAGAAAAGCCCGCCTCTGTAACCTGCTCCTTTCCCTCTATTGGTAGGTAAAAATAACATCATTCCCATCTTCCCACATTCCGATCTCCCTACATTCCCATCTTCCTACATTCCCACATTCCCATCTACCTTCCTACATTCCCATCTTCCCATCCACCTTCCTACCATCCCACCGACCGAGCCACCTACCCACCTCTTTAAACAAAGGTTGACCTATTTTATTTCGACTTTACTGGGCACTCTGGGAAAGTTCACATTGGCCTAAAAACAAGTATTTTTTTTTAATTATAGAGACATAAATTCAGGCACTATAAATTCAAATATTCAAGCACTTTGTGTTTCCCTGTATGGGTTGTACATATCTTAGTTTACATATACTGTATGTCGCGTATATTGGACTTCTTGGGTCTTAAGTTAACCCTATACTGGGCTCCCTGATACAGTATTAAAGGTAAGAAAATACAAAGTACAGTACTAAATTTGTATAACATTCGAATAATGAATTTATCATGTGTCATGTATGTTAATGTGTCCAGATGTTGTGTTAAAGCCAGTGTGTTCTTCGCATATTTAACATTAGCCTATGCCTATGGGGAGTATTGTTGCTATAAGATAAGTCAGGGGAAGGGAAATACAACTCAACCACTAGATAAAGCGGCTCTCTTTACTACTTTCAGCTATCCCGGGAGGTTGATTGACAGGCATTTCTAAGCTTTGATATTTAGCCACTCTAGGTAGACTTGCATTAGGCAAATTCCAAGTGATTTCCTAAAGGTTATTTTATTCCTATTATGAACCTAATAGGATCCTAATATGATCCTATTAGGAGCCTAATAGGATCCTATTAGGATCCAATAGGACGTTATTTAAAAGCGTTACTGTATCATGTTACATAAAGGATAATTACATAATTATGACATAATTGCATTAAACATACTGTATAATATTGAATATTATGTCTATTAATTTTGAACGAATTATAGCATTGCCATTCCCATAACAGAAGCTTCCAATGCGATTTCGTCGTTAAGGCTGTGACCCTCCTGTGTATCAATACCTTTTACATCAACACAGCGCCAGTTTAGTTTGTACTGTAGCTTCATTAGTTTGGAGTTTCGGTGCGTGTTATATGTCGACATCTGTAGGTATCTGGATCGTTCGCCAATAGTCTCTATCTCTCCTTTGTATATTTATTGTTAAATTTATCAATTATTCTAGAACCAACCTGCAATAAATATAAACGTTAGTTTGTTACAGTATTTTCATAAATTGCTCAGCAGTGGGTGCAAAATACAGTACATGAAGCTTTTAAAAAGCTCATATCTCAGCAATTCCTTATAGAAGTTCAGAGTTTGTTACTGTACATATTATAATTTGTGGAAGTTGGGTGCCATACACAGTATAGTTTGGTGTAAGTTGGATGCAGTTGGGTTGAAGTTGGGTGTAGTTGGGTGTTTAGGCAGACCCGTAATCACATAATGACCATTAACCATACCATACCAAACTTTTACAGTACTTTTTAACTACAATATTTTGTTTTTTGCCTTCTCTCTCATTGTCTTCTTTGTTTTTATTGGCTTGTTTGTTTTGAGCTTGTTTTGTTCATCGATCATTGTGCTGTGGCTGTCCGATCCTCTGCTACTTTCCCTCAATTTGTACTGTGGTTGGTGCCGTTAACAACATAGTTTATTGTTTTGGTTAGAATGCTGCCGCTGTAACCTGCTCCTTTCCTTAAATTGGTAGGTAACAACAGCGTTTATTGATTCCCACATTCACATTCCCATCCACCTTCCCACATTTCCATCCAGCAAACCTAAAACAATAATAAGTTGTGAAATAATTGTTGAACTGTATCAAAATCTAATTAATACATTATGACAATGTACTGTATAATAATTTCAGATCAGACAGTCTGATTCATAATGTAGGTCTACAAAACTTCTATACATTGACCTGACTGCGCCTGACACTCGCTAATACTAAATTTTCACTTCTTGGTGCTCTTTTGTGGTCTTTTGCATTCTTTTGCTGTCTTTTGCGGTCTTTTGCTGTCTTTTGCGGTCTTTTGTGGTCTTTTGCGGTCTTTTGCGGTAATTCGTCTTGCAGTATATCCATGCCTTCTCTGTTCTTTTGTGGTCTTTTGCAGTCTTTTGCGGTCTTTTGTGGTTTTTTGCGGTCTTTTGTGGTTTTTTGCGGTCTTTTGTGGTTTTTTGCGGTCTTTTGTGGTCTTTTGCGGTCTTTTGTGGTCTTTTGCGGTCTTTTGCGGTCTTTTTTGGTCTTTTGCGGTCTTTTGCGGTAATTCGTAGGACCCAGCCAGTTCGAGAAGAAATGAATAATAATGTTTTGATATAGCAGGAGCAGGCCTAATGAGCTAATACTGTAATACTGTAGGCCTAATAGGTTACCGGTTATATTAATTCTACAATAATTGGGTAAATCTTTTCGAACTACGCGTAGCTACGCGTAGCTACGCGTAGCTACGCGTAGGCCTACGCGTAGGTCGAAAAGATTTACCCCAATAATTCAGTAATTACTGAATTATGGCTATACTTCTCTACTTCGTTTGGGTTGGTTGGGTTGTTGCCAGTTCAAGATCAAGAGTCCTGCAGTTTTGGGCTGTTGGGTTTAAGTAATTTCGCATTATACAGTACAGTTTTGTGTAGGCAGTTCAGTATAGCAGTATTAGTCTACAATGGCCAGCTTTAAATCCGACCATACATAGATACATACACTTGAAGTTCTAGAATAATATAAATCAGGCTGCCAGTACTGGATACGGAAACAGTATAATCACCTAATTTCTTACATAGTGGTATACCACACTATAATATATACTAATAAAATATATAAATATACTGAGCGAAACAAAACTATGGTCGGACACTTTCCTGAATCATTCTTCACCACGTTAAAACACCGTAAACGACTTTGCTCCATAATTATCAATGAGATTCAAGTAAAACCGAATGTAAACCTCCCCGCAATACAGTATTTTAATGGATATGGGCCCAATAACAAACATCAACCGAGTGCATTCATCATTCCACCTGGAAGAAGCTACAAATAACAACACCATTGATACCCCTCGTAGACTTACTAATGTGTTCCTAAACAACTAACAGCTGTAAACATTTAATTACAGAGATTTCCACCCTGCTGAATATGGTAAAGTTTATTTAGCGAACTCTATGGTTGCAGGGTTATTTGTTAAAATAAGGTTGCAGGATATAATTTAATTATATTGGAAAATATAATAAATAATTGTGTTTATCATAAATAATTGTGTTTATAATAAATAAAAACACAATTATATTCAGTGGACACCAATTCTCTACAATTTTATAATTTTGCCATATGTCCTACAGCTTTCTTAAATTGTAAATTTGCTACAATAACTTTTTAATTTAAATTATATTAGATACTAGAAACCCACCCGTCCAGTATAGTTAACTCAGTAGCCCTACTCGTCTAAATTTTCAAGCCTCGTTGCGCTCGTCCTTTTTTTCTCTGAAAATATTTTATTCTAAAGGAGCTTTTCTAACTAAGGAACCTTTAGTTTATAACTATACGAAGTGTCGAAATTGTCCGTGACGTGTGGTTTAGGACAATAGACAAGCATCACTCGTCTACAAGCATCATTGCGATCGTCCTGTTTTGTTTAATGTTTCAGTTGAATTTATTACCCGCAACTCAGATTTAAAACTGGGTGCTCGGATTTGTAACCAGTAACTACACATCATACCCAGATACATCAATTCGTAACTGGGTGCTCATCTTGGTAACCAAACACGGTGAACACAGATTTGTAACCAGGTACCGAGATTCGTAACTGGGAACTCCAATTCGTAACCAGGTTCTCAGATTCATAATTGATAACTCAGATTCGAAACCAGAAACTTAGATTTGTAACTTCGTAACCGCAAACAGTTGACATTTTTATTGGCAGTTTTATGAAATAAAATGTTGGATCTTTATTGGACCGCTAGCCCCCTCCTTTAATATAACAAGAGTTGTAAGTACTGACATGTAGCAGTTCAATCTACAACTAACGTCATACATAGTTTAGTAGTTTAAACTGTAACCAGGGTGCAATAGTGTCTACCAATATACATGGAAGTTGAGAAATGTTTCTTACAAACATTACAGTTACCGAGTCTCCCCACTGCGGATACATTTGTGGCGCTTTACTTGATGTCGGTGGGAGAAACATTTCCTGCACGTGTCGCACACGTACGGCCGCACACCGGAATGAGTCCGCGTATGCTTGGTTAGATTGTTTCGTTCAGTGAAACGTTTAGGACACTCATTGCAGCTATACGGTCTCTCCCCACTGTGGGTCCGTTTGTGCGCGGTTAGGTTGCTTATTTGAGCGAATCGTTTGTAGCAGATACCACATTGGTATGGACGCTCGCCGGTGTGGACCCGTTGGTGTATAATTAGTTGGCTGTTCCATGGGAACGCCTTACTACAAGTATCACAGCTGAAAGGCTTCTCATTGGTGCAGCTTCTTTTCACAATATCCTTGGGTTGAATCCCAGAGGGACCAGGTTGGTCGAAGGAAATATTCACACTTCCGTGATCATCAGGGGATGGTTGTGATTGATCGCCTAGAGAAAGTAATGTAGTAGATTAAAAATTGTGAATATTGGAAACGAGAATAATTGAAACAATTATAAAGCCTAGTCAATTCAATATAATACTAATATTGGACTAATATAGAATAATAGATAGAATAATTTTGGACTGTGTCGGAAATACGGAACATTTTAAAGTGATAGACGCAATTAGGTAGGACCTATTTGTAAGACAGTGATTCAGATATGTAATCACAATAACTTGTGCGAATCAGAATGGAATCCCTTGTATTTGTATTTCTTCATCTGGATAATAGAGTCCAGCCATTTCTATGTCACAGAATGGAATGAATCTCTTGTATTTGTATTTCTTCATCTAGATAAGAGTCCAGGCATTTCTCTGACGCAGAATGGAAACCCTTGTATTTATTTGTATTTCTTCATCTGGATAATGAGTCCAGCCAATTCTCTGACACAGAATGGAAACCCTTGTATTTGTATTTATTCATCTGGATAATAGAGTCCAGCCATTTCTCTGACACAGAATGGAACCCCTTGTATTTGTATTTCTTCATATGGATAATAGAGTCCAGCCATTTCTCTGACACAGAATAGAATCCCTTGTATTTGTATTTCTTCATATGGATAATAGAGTCCAGCCATTTCTCTGACACAGAATGGAATCCCTTGTATTTGTATTTCTTCATATGGATAATAGAGTCCAGCCATTTCTCTGACACAGAATGGAATCCATTGTATTTGTATTTCTTCATATGGATAATAGAGTCCAGCCATTTCTCAGACACAGAATGGAATCCCTTGTATTTGTATTTCTTCATATGGATAATAGAGTCCAGCCATTTCTCTGACACAGAATGGAATCCCTTGTATTTGTATTTCTTCATCTGGATAATAGAGTCCAGCCATTTCTCTGACACAGAATGGAATCCCTTGTATTTGTATTTCTTCATATGGATAATAGAGTCCAGCCATTTCTCAGACACAGAATGGAATCCCTTGTATTTGTATTTCTTCATATGGATAATAGAGTCCAGCCATTTCTCAGACACAGAATGGAATCCCTTGTATTTGTATTTCTTCATATGGATAATAGAGTCCAGCCATTTCTCTGACACAGAATGGAATCCCTTGTATTTGTATTTCTTCATATGGATAATAGAGTCCAGCCATTTCTCAGACGCAGAATGGAATCCCTTGTATTTGTATTTCTTCATATGGATAATATAGTCCAGCCATTTCTCAGACACAGAATGGAATCCCTTGTATATGTATTTCTTCATATGTATAATAGAGTCCAGCCATTTCTCAGACGCAGAATGGAATCCCTTGTATTTGTATTTCTTCATATGGATAATAGAGTCCAGCCATTTCTCAGACGCAGAATGGAATCCCTTGTATTTGTATTTCTTCATATGGATAATAGTCCAGCCATTTCTCAGACGCAGAATGGAATCCCTTGTATTTGTATTTCTTCATATGGATAATAGAGTCCAGCCATTTCTCAGACACAGAATGGAATCCCTTGTATTTGTATTTCTTCATATGGATAATAGAGTCCAGCCATTTCTCAGGCGCAGAATGGAATCCCTTGTATTTGTATTTCTTCATATGGATAATAGAGTCCAGCCATTTCTCAGACACAGAATGGAATCCCTTGTATTTGTATTTCTTCATATGGATAATAGAGTCCAGCCATTTCTCAGACGCAGAATGGAATCCCTTGTATTTGTATTTCTTCATATGGATAATAGAGTCCAGCCATTTCTCAGACACAGAATGGAATCCCTTGTATTTGTATTTCTTCATATGGATAATAGAGTCCAGCCATTTCTCAGACGCAGAATGGAATCCCTTGTATTTGTATTTCTTCATATGGATAATAGAGTCCAGCCATTTCTCAGATGCAGAATGGAATCCCTTGTATTTGTATTTCTTCATATGGATAATAGAGTCCAGCCATTTCTCAGACACAGAATGGAATCCCTTGTATTTGTATTTCTTCATCTGGATAATAGAGTCCAGCCATTTCTCAGACGCAGAATGGAATCCCTTGTATTTGTATTTCTTCATATGGATAATAGAGTCCAGCCATTTCTCAGATGCAGAATGGAATCCCTTGTATTTGTATTTCGTCATATGGATAATAGAGTCCAGCCATTTCTCAGACACAGAATGGAATCCCTTGTATTTGTATTTCTTCATCTGGATAATAGAGTCCAGCCATTTCTCTGACACAGAATGGAATCCCTTGTATTTGTATTTCTTCATATGGATAATAGAGTCCAGCCATTTCTCAGACACAGAATGGAATCCCTTGTATTTGTATTTCTTCAAATGGATAATAGAGTCCAGCCATTTCTCAGACGCAGAATGGAAACCCTTGTATTTGTATTTCTTCATATGGATAATAGAGTCCAGCCATTTCTCAGACACAGAATGGAATCCCTTGTATTTGTATTTCTTCATATGGATAATAGAGTCCAGCCATTTCTCAGACGCAGAATGGAAACCCTTGTATTTGTATTTCTTCATCTGGATAGTAGAGTCCAGCCATTTCTCTGATACAGAATGGAAACCCTTGTATTTGTATTTCTTCATCTGGATAATAGAGTCCAGCCATTTCTCTGACACAGAATGGAATCCCTTGTATTTGTATTTCTTCATATGGATAATAGAGTCCAGCCATTTCTCAGACACAGAATGGAATCCCTTGTATTTGTATTTCGTCATCTGGATAATAGAGTCCAGCCATTTCTCTGACACAGAATGGAATCCCTTGTATTTGTATTTCTTCATATGGATAATAGAGTCCAGCCATTTCTCAGACACAGAATGGAATCCCTTGTATTTCTTCATATGGATAATAGAGTCCAGCCATTTCTCAGACACAGAATGGAATCCCTTGTATTTGTATTTCTTCATCTGGATAATAGAGTCCAGCCATTTCTCTGACACAGAATGGAAACCCTTGTATTTGTATTTCTTCATCTGGATAATAGAGTCCAGCCATTTCTCTGACACAGAATGGAATCCCTTGTATTTGTATTTCTTCATATGGATACTAGAGTCCAGCCATTTCTCAGACACAGAATGGAATCCCTTGTATTTGTATTTCTTCATATGGATAATAGAGTCCAGCAATTTCTCTGACACAGAATGGAATCCCTTGTATTTGTATTTCTTCATATGGATAATGGAGTCCAGCCATTTCTCAGACACAGAATGGAAACCCTTGTATTTGTATTTCTTCATCTGGATAATAGAGTCCAGCCATTTCTCTGACACAGAATGGAAACCCTCGTATTTGTATTTCTTCATCTGGATAATAGAGTCCAGCCATTTCTCTGACACCAAATGGAATCCCTTGTATTTGTATTTCTTCATCTGGATAATAAATAGAATCCAGCCATTTCTTTGACACAGAATGGAATACCTTGTATTTGTATTTCTTCATCTGGATAATAGAGTCCAGCCATTTCTCTGACACAGAATGGAATCCCTTGTATTTCTTCATCTGGATAATAGAATCCAGCCATTTCTCTGACACAGAATGGAATCCCTTGTATTTGTATTTCTTCATCTGGATAATAGAGTCCAGCCATTTCTCTGACACAGAATGGAATCCCTTGTATTTGTATTTCTTCATCAGGATAATAGAATCCAGCCATTTCTCTGACACAGAATGGAATCCCTTGTATTTGTATTTCTTCATCTGGCTGGGTAATAGAATCCAGCCATTTCTCTGACACAGAATGGAATCCCTTGTATTTGTAATTCTTCATATGGATAATAGAGTCCAGCCATTTCTCTGACACAGAATGGAATCCCTTGTATTTGTATTTCTTCATCTGGATAATATAATCCAGTAAGCAACCGAAGGTGGACTCTCTATAGCCGAGGGGCACTTAGATAATAACTAATAATCACGAACCCCGTCCTCTTATAATATACACCTAACTCTGCAGTAGTAAGTAGTAGTAGTAATAGTAGTTAGTAGTGGTAGTACGTAGTTATAAAGGAGATGAGTTTAAACCAAATTGATAAAGTAACATTATTATATAAGATAACCATATAGACAAAGTAGAATGAGATGCGGATTCATAATTATTTTATCAAACTCATGTACTACTTACTTCAATGTGCCAATTGTAATAATAATTAAACATATTATTCTTATTAATCTGCGTTTGGCCCCATAAAATATTATACTGAAGTGTTTTATATCAATATATCCATGCGAGTAAAGAAGAACTGAATAAATATTTATTATTATAGTTTTAGAACCCAAGATAGTGAAATAGATAATATACCAAAAATTGCCATTTGATCAGATATATCAAAGCGGCGTCTTTAGTATAATACCATAATAGTATCAATTCACTCTGTTATACAATGTAAATCTACTAAATCTATTCATAAATATATTATTAGCCCTACATTGTATATTTCTCCTACAGGTAGACAATGTAATATGTTAAACTTGATATAATTTGGTATAATGTATAACATATTACAAATAAGACTGAGGCAGCTAAACTACATTGCAAAGAAATAAAATATCCTAAAGTAATATACTAGACCCTCCCTCCACCCTATAAATAGTGTTCACCACCTACCCCACCCACCACCCTTATTACTACATAATAATGAAAGATAGTACTGGCGCTCCGGTCACTCCGTTCCCTCCGCTGGGGGGGGATAAGTACTAGGTTTTGACACTATGCAAAATCCGAGCACAGAGTTAGAAGCGCATTGGATAGGCGAACATTTCTTGCAGTGAAAGTATTTCCATATCTGTTATAGTTTTCGAGATAGTCAGACATGTGTAGCTAAAATTTGAATTTTTTTTCAGTAAAGTCTGATTTCACCCCTACCTGTCATCCGAAATATGGATTGTGATATATCGTTAGATGCGGGTCCACTAACTGTACATTCACATTTTTTAAAGAAAAAAATGCGATCAAGGGTTTTCGAAATATTTTCGAATTACCGGTGGAATCCCTTGTATTTGTATTTCTTCATCTGGATAATATAATCCAGCCATTTCTCTGACACAGAATGGAATCCCTTGTATTTGTATTTCTTCATCTGGATAATAGAGTCCAGCCATTTCTCTGACACAGAATGGAATCCCTTGTATTTGTATTTCTTCTTCTGGATAATAGAGTCCAGCCATTTCTCTGACACAGAATGGAATCCCTTGTATTAGTATTTCTTCATCTGGATAATAGAATCCAGCCATTTCTCTGACACAGAATGGAATCCCTTGTATTTGTATTTTTTCATCTGGATAATAGAGTCCAGCCATTTCTCTGACACAGAATGGAATCCCTTGTATTTGTATTTCTTCATCTGGATAATAGAGTCCAGCCATTTCTCTGACACAGAATGGAATTCCTTGTATTTGTATTTCTTCATCTGGATAATAGAATCCAGCCATTTCTCTGACACAGAATGGAATCCCTTGTATTTGTATTTCTTCATCTGGATAATAGAGTCCAGCCATTTCTCTGACACAGAATGGAATCCCTTGTATTTGTATTTCTTCATCTGGATAATAGAATCCAGCCATTTCTCTAACACAGAATGGAATCCCTTGTATTTGTATTTCTTCATCTGGATAAGGGTCCAGCTATTTCTCAGTCACAGAATGGAATCCCATGTATTTGTATTTCTTCATCTGGATAATAGAGTCCAGCCATTTCTCTGACAAAGCTAAAAATGGGATGTCTCAATTCTGGAGTATTATTTGTAATTTGTCGAGTTTTGGAAATAGGCTTTGTATATTATTTCATATATTTTGGTGAGAAAGGCTTGGCTGGATTGAATTTAATTAAAACAAAAAACAACCTTAAAAACAAAAACTCAACTCAGAACTATCATAACTGTCACTATAAATAAACAATTTGACAATCTGACCAGTTTGGCAGTAATACGGAATAAACGATGTTTACTATACAAATAATAGTAACTCACCGATACCAGAAACTGTCGATTTAGAGGCCAACAGGAGGTTGTAGGTGTTGGGAAGGTTTAAGTTGAAGTCGTCTAGAGACTGAGTAGTGAGGGTTGGTGAGGAGCTAGTGTCTGTTGGGATATTGTAACGGATTCCATATGCTACATCTATTGGGGAGAACAAATCGCCCAAGCCATCACCAACCTCGTTTTGGTCGGGTTTATATTCCAGTTCGTCTTCCGTCTTAATGCGTAGGATTACCGGAACATCTGACTGGTTTGCTGATAGAGGTTGGGTAGAATAATGGTTTGAATTGGTTGTGGTTATTGCGGGGGTATACGATATGTTGTTATAAGGCAATAAAGTTGAATTGGCTGTATTATTACTCGATTCAGATTCAATGAGGTTTGGTTTGGTGTCTATCAGATTCCGTTTGGGACCCATTTGTCTTTGTTCTCCAGGGAGGTCTGTCTGGTTGTGGTGTTGTAACCTCACCACAGGCTGCATAGAGGAGGGTTCAGTAGGCGGCGTGGGTTGATTCGAGTATCGAGATTGCGGATGCTTTCCTGTCGCATGATTGTAATTGTGGTGGTACGTAGGTGTCGACGCCGATGTCGTCAATGGAATCTGTGGCACACTGGTCTCACAGCTACCTTTAGCAGAGACAGTGGCCGGTGACTGGGTCGTGTTGTGAGACAAATCTGAGGTGGTGGCAGCGTTGTTAGACCCAGAGGAGAGTGATCGCAGCAGCCACTCGGTAATATGACCTGCCGTACATTTATTAACAACATAATAGTCTAGAAAACTCGAGTTCTCGTCCAGGTATTCTTCGAGAAACGTCCTCACAAACGAACCATTTTCTGAACAGATGTTCGCGAACATAGGTTTGGAAATTAGCAATGCGTTGTCCGACTCACAAGTAAAGCGTTCCATTGTCTGAATGTTGTCACTTCAGAGTTCAGGTCATCCCGGCAGCCGGGCCTGGTTCGATAAGCAAAGAATAATAATGTTTTAATATAGGAGGCCTAATGTAGTAGGCCTACCGGTAATGCAGTGCCTAATCCAGTACAGCAGTAAGCCTGAAGCCCTAATGTTGTAATGCTGTAATGAGCTAATAAATACTGAAATAGGTTACCAGTACCGGTAATATTAATTATTGTACAATGGCAGTGATTTTTTATCACAATAATTTTTATTGTCCATTTAAATCACTCATGATGTCCTTTTTTTTTTACTTATTATGTCCTCCAGAAATTTACAGAAGGTTCCATGCTACCGGTTTCTCTACTGCTGTTCTCTCAGGCTATCAGTACCGGTATTAGTATATAGAGCACTATTTTGCAGTATTGCTGTATTGTATGTACAGATGTAGGTATAAAGCAGGTATAAGCAGGCAGTGCTGAGTGCAGCAGTACTGGTACTGACATAGCAGCGTAGCTTATGCGTTAAATTAGGCTATAGACTGATTAAAACTGCAGTAGCTACCACTACTGCGTTAAATTAAATTCCCACATCTGTATATACTGATATAGTCGCATCAGTACAGTAGGCTATTATGGCCAACTTCGATGAGACACAGCTTTATCAAGCCGTCTATAGTTATATTTCGGGAGATGACACATATCCAGTCAATTCAACAAAGTTGCAGAAGAGAACTATACTCAGGAAAGCGGCTAATTTCAACATTATAGATTCATTATTATATATGGATGAGGGATGATTACATGATGAGGAGGAAGATATTGTACTGTCCCTATTACTGTAATAATCATACTGTAGTTCGAGTTGTCAGGTGCCTTTGGTTGGATTTGTCATTGGTCAGTTGGTGTCATTTCGTTTAATTAATAATTAAATGAATTAATTACCTAGGCCTAATATAAATGGTTTTACAGATAGTATTTTCTGGGGGGGGGGGGGGGGGGGGGGGGGGGGGGTATATTCAGTTCAACTGTTACACCTAAACCCAACTGAGTAACAGTTATTCATATTCATTCATGTTCATTCATCATATTATTAGTTTGCAGGTGTGGAAGGATAAATTTTCTAATAATAAAAAGGCTAAAATAATATAACCTCATTACAATACAAATAAATTTATCGTACTACGAAATTGGAGGGGAGCAGGTTACACACAATGTTTTCTAACCAGAACAACAAACGATACATACTGAATAACCGGTCTGCCAGTATTGTATCCATTGACAATAAGGAAGGGAACGGAGCAGTCTGGCAGTGTATTTTGAATTTATTGCAATAACATTGACGAGGCGTTAAAGTCTATACAAATCAATCCAGGTTTCAGCCAATCACAAAGGAGATGACATAGGCCTATTACAACCGAATGTGGATTGATTTGTATGGGCTTTAATGACCACCCACGTTCTGTTAGAATCTATACATTTCAATTTTTTTACTTATAATTTAAATTATAAGTTCAAGTCAACTGTATAGGCTATAGCTGATATGAAGGATATGAAAAATCTTTGCTAGACACTCTCATACTTGTTCTACATTATTATAATTATAGATACATATGTTATGCTTATAGTAAATTAACAGGTTAATCATACAGTAGCAAACCATTATCTGAAAGCCGCAGAACATTTAATCATATACGTACAGTATAAAATGTACAGTCAGATACAGTTAGTTAATGCGTAATCATGATCGCGGCCCTGTCCAATTACAACCGGCTGCAATCGATTGAGATATGCAGACATACTATTTTGTTCCATGTTAGTCGGTCTTAGGTATTTCTTCTTTTCTCTAATTTGTTTTTTTCGCGTTGTGTACAATTGCCGTCGGATTTAGGAAATTCGGCGGTATACTGGGTGATAATTCGTTTATTATTAGGCGACTTTGTGAGTAGTGGTAATCGATGTGTTAAGGATTTTATAATGTTGTCAATGGCATTGTGAGCCATTAATTTATTGCTGTGCGTAATTTTCGGGTTGTGCAATAAAGCATTCAGTTTGTTCAGACGAGGCAGGGGGTACCCTACCTCCTTAGACGTAGACATGGCGGAGGTAGCCTCCCAGAACTGTTTAGGGATTTCAGAATCTTCTTAGACCATCTTCCATCTAAGACCAGAAATTTCAGAAGTTTAAGACCGTTCTAAGACCATCTTACTTACTTTAGTACTATTATTGGAAATAGTAGTGGGAAAACAGTATTTAAATAAAAATAATTAATAATTGAAATGTATAGATTCTAACAGAACATGGGTGGTCATTAAAGTCTATACAAATCAATCCACATTCATTTGTAATAGGCCCTACGTCATCTCCTTTGTGATTGGCTGAAACCTGGATTGATTTGTATAGACTTTAACGCCTCGTATAACATTGGGGGGACCAAATCACGAGGCGTTAAAGTCTATACAAATCAATCCAGGTTTCAGCCAATCACAAAGGAGATGACGTAGGGCCTATTACAAATGAATGTGGATTGATTTGTATAGACTTTAATGACCACCCATGTTCTGTTAGAATCTATACATTTCAATTATTTTCATTTAAATACTGCTTTCCACTACTATTTCCCATAATAGTACTAAAGTAAGATGGTCTCCAGTGTATAATTGTTGGTTGTGTGAAGGTCAGCACACCAGTCTGCCAGTACACACAGTAGGCAGGAGGAGGAGAGGATTGGAATACTGATCGCATATATATGGCAGGGTACTGTGTGTATGTAGTTACTGTAGGAGCTGTATTGAGAGCAATATTAATTAATATTAAGAGTGAGGGTCCATGACCTACACTATATACAGTAGTACTGTAGGTCATGGAAGAACTCTACAGTAGGTATCCCAACCAGTATACTGTTACTGTTATGCCTTAGCGCCTAGCCATGTCTAATATTCAATGCAAATATTGTTCTACTGGTCAAAGTTATAAATCTAAGAACTCCCTTGGGTGTCATATTAGGCGATTCCATAAAAACTATATTCCTCGCAGTGATAACGGCAAAATAACTTTCTCATTATCATCAGAACAAGAATTTGATTTATGGAAAGAAAATTTTGAAGATAAAACCATTTCAAAATTTATTAAGCGATCTGATGGCGCAACGATGAGGAAGGATGGTTCCAGTGTAACGCATTACATATGTAATAGAATTGGCAACTACAGTACCAAAGGGTGTGGGCAAAGAATCTTAAAATATAAGGGGTCATATAAAGCGGCGGTGAAATCTTGCTCAGCATTCATCAAAGCTGTAAAGTTGCCAAATGGGAATTTTGAAGTTGAGGCTGTAGGAACGCATGATTCACATGATGTTTCAGTTCACCAACTGCCATTATCTAATAGAGATAAAGGTCAATGTGCGGAGTTACTTCAAATTGGAATACCAAAGGAACGTGTGTTGCATGATATTCGTAGAACCGCAAAACTTGATAGCAGAATAATGTATGTTAATCCACAGGATTTGAGAAATATATGCAAGAAAAACGGCATTAATTGTGATGAAAGGCGCCATGAAAACGATGCGATGTCGGTAGACATACGTGTTGAGGAGCTGCAATCATTAGACGAAAATCCTATTTTACTATATAAACCACAAGGGTTAAACACTACTGTGACACTTCTGGATAGTCAATTATCTGATGACGATTTCGCTTTAATTATACAGACAGAATACCAATCTTACTGCTTTAAAATGTTTTCCAAACATTTCGTATGTGTTGACTCCACTCATAAAACATCCGGCTATCAATTCCCACTAACAACCTTATTGGTTGCGGACAGCTGGGGTGAAGGAATGCCTGTTGCGTGGTTGATCTCTAATAGAGAGGACTTCACCATGATTCGGCTCTTCTTTAGATTGCTATATGAACAGAGTCCAGAGGTTACTACGGCGGCGCTAATGAGTGATGACGCAGAACAGTACTATAAGTCTTGGGTTGACGCATTTCCACAACTCGAACAACCACGTAAACTACTCTGTAAGTGGCATGTTAAGAGAGCATGGACTGAGAACATAGCTAAGCTACCGCTGGAAGATAGATCAGAAGTAATGAAGATATTACACATGCTATGTGATGAACTAGACGAAGCACTGTTCAATGAATCAATGAATAACTTCTTAGAATATCTTACTGCCAACGAACAGCGTCATGCATTTCGAGACTACTTTTGTAATTTCTATGCTAATCGAACCGAGACTTGGGCGAGTTGCCACCGTACCAATCTACAAATAAATACGAATATGTATGTTGAATCATTTCACAAAGTAATTAAGTATAAATACCTCAAGGCGACTAATAACAAGCGCTTGGATATACTTATTGATAAGCTTTTGCTCTTTGTTCAAGATAAGAATGTAGAACATCAAATCAGAGATATTGAAGGGAAATATTCTAAAGCCCAGAAGGAAAACGTTGCGCGGCATCGCCGGGCCTTGGCTCAACTGGATAACTTCACTATTGAAGCTGCAAATGAGTTTACATGGTCTGTGACAAGCGGAACAAATAAGTACACTGTTACATGCAATGCAAAAGTGAACTGTTGCAAACAGATTTGTCCAATATGTAACATCTGTTGTCACCGTTACAAGTGTTCTTGTAAGGATGCTGTTTTCACGAAAAGGCGCATTTGTAAACATATCCACGCAGTCTGCATTCAGTATCATGCTGGTAGAACAACATCTGTTTCGCAGGAAGATATTGGGGCTGTTTCGCAGGAAGATATCCCGTCTGTTTCGCAGGAAGATATTCCGTCCATTTCGCAGGAAGATATCCAGTCTGTTTCGCAGGGAGATATCTCGTCTGTCCATCATACTGTCCTTCCGTCAGTTCATGATGCTGATATCGAACAACTATCCGAAACTGATTTATGCGAACCACAACTGGTTTCGGATTTTTGGGATTCTGGAATCCCTAAACAGTTCTGGGAGGCTACCTCCGCCATGTCTACGTCTAAGGAGGTAGGGTACCCCCTGCCTCGTCTGAACAAACTGAATGCTTTA
>JAUCBJ010001019.1:0-18738 GCA_032718475.1 Nemertoderma westbladi | reverse complement strand
TGAAATGAATGAGCAGAACTTAATAAGTATTACTAACCCAATTTGATTTTTAATATTTAAAAAATTATAATTACAATACGTTAAACTGAATTAAAAAATACGTAACTAATGATGTACATAACATAGTTTACTTTAAAACAAATTAGGTTTTCAATAAAATTACCTTATCAGAGTATTAAAATTAAATTACGTAAATTTTTAGAAGGTATTTTAGGGGGTGCGCTGGCGCTAGCGCTTGGATTTATTTACATTTATTAGTATACTTAAGAGACAGGGGCAGGAAGGAAGCTTGTCGAATTTACACAATTACTGTATAAGCAAATGCAATGCAACGGCAGCCATCGCGCTGCTACGTCAATGGAGGTCTTTGGCCTTGATTCTGATTTAAGGAACATTGAAACTAATTTCTAATATAACAATCATTTAAAATATTCCAAAGACTGTTTTCTGAACTCGTTGTAGTGTAATAATAGGCCCTGCCCTACAAGAACAAGACCAACAACACTGCCATGTATGACTCGATGTATCCAGCTGTGTGGAACAGTTCTCGCAGATAGCCCACACTGCGGGATGACTCGGTGTATCCAGCTGTGTGGAACAGTTCTCGCAGATAGCCCACACTGCGGGATGACTCGGTGTATCCAGCTGTGTGGAACAGTTCTCGCAGATAGCCCACACTGCGGGATGACTCGGTGTATCCAGCTGTGTGGAACAGTTCTCGCAGATAGCCCACACTGCGGGATGACTCGATGCATCCAGCTGTGTGGAACAGTTCTCGCAGATAGCCCACACTGCGGGATGACTCGGTGTATCCAGCTGTGTGGAACAGTTCTCGCAGATAGCCCACACTGCGGGATGACTCGGTGTATCCAGCTGTGTGGAACAGTTCTCGCAGATAGCCCACACTGCGGGATGACTCGGTGTATCCAGCTGTGTGGAACAGTTCTCGCAGATAGCCCACACTGCGGGATGACTCGGTGCATCCAGCTGTGTGGAACAGTTCTCGCAGATAGCCCACACTGCGGGATGACTCGGTGTATCCAGCTGTGTGGAACAGTTCTCGCAGATAGCCCACACTGCGGGATGACTCGGTGTATCCAGCTGTGTGGAACAGTTCTCGCAGATAGCCCACACTGCGGGATGACTCGGTGTATCCAGCTGTGTGGAACAGTTATCGCAGATAGCCCACACTGCGGGATGACTCGGTGTATCCAGCTGTGTGGAACAGTTCTCGCAGATAGCCCACACTGCGGGATGACTCGGTGTATCCAGCTGTGTGGAACAGTTCTCGCAGATAGCCCACACTGCGGGATGACTCGGTGTATCCAGCTGTGTGGAACAGTTCTCGCAGATAGCCCACACTGCGGGATGACTCGGTGTATCCAGCTGTGTGGAACAGTTCTCGCAGATAGCCCACACTGCGGGATGACTCGGTGTATCCAGCTGTGTGGAACAGTTCTCGCAGATAGCCCACACTGCGGGATGACTCGGTGTATCCAGCTGTGTGGAACAGTTCTCGCAGATAGCCCACACTGCGGGATGACTCGGTGTATCCAGCTGTGTGGAACAGTTCTCGCAGATAGCCCACACTGCGGGATGACTCGGTGCATCCAGCTGTGTGGAACAGTTCTCGCAGATAGCCCACACTGCGGGATGACTCGGTGTATCCAGCTGTGTGGAACAGTTCTCGCAGATAGCCCACACTGCGGGATGACTCGGTGTATCCAGCTGTGTGGAACAGTTCTCGCAGATAGCCCACACTGCGGGATGACTCGGTGTATCCAGCTGTGTGGAACAGTTCTCGCAGATAGCCCACACTGCGGGATGACTCGGTGTATCCAGCTGTGTGGAACAGTTCTCGCAGATAGCCCACACTGCGGGATGACTCGGTGTATCCAGCTGTGTGGAACAGTTCTCGCAGATAGCCCACACTGCGGGATGACTCGGTGTATCCAGCTGTGTGGAACAGTTCTCGCAGATAGCCCACACTGCGGGATGACTCGGTGTATCCAGCTGTGTGGAACAGTTCTCGCAGATAGCCCACACTGCGGGATGACTCGGTGTATCCAGCTGTGTGGAACAGTTCTCGCAGATAGCCCACACTGCGGGATGACTCGGTGTATCCAGCTGTGTGGAACAGTTCTCGCAGATAGCCCACACTGCGGGATGACTCGGTGTATCCAGCTGTGTGGAACAGTTATCGCAGATAGCCCACACTGCGGGATGACTCGGTGTATCCAGCTGTGTGGAACAGTTCTCGCAGATAGCCCACACTGCGGGATGACTCGGTGTATCCAGCTGTGTGGAACAGTTCTCGCAGATAGCCCACACTGCGGGATGACTCGGTGTATCCAGCTGTGTGGAACAGTTCTCGCAGATAGCCCACACTGCGGGATGACTCGGTGTATCCAGCTGTGTGGAACAGTTCTCGCAGATAGCCCACACTGCGGGATGACTCGGTGCATCCAGCTGTGTGGAACAGTTCTCGCAGATAGCCCACACTGCGGGATGACTCGGTGTATCCAGCTGTGTGGAACAGTTCTCGCAGATAGCCCACACTGCGGGATGACTCGGTGTATCCAGCTGTGTGGAACAGTTCTCGCAGATAGCCCACACTGCGGGATGACTCGGTGTATCCAGCTGTGTGGAACAGTTCTCGCAGATAGCCCACACTGCGGGATGACTCGGTGTATCCAGCTGTGTGGAACAGTTCTCGCAGATAGCCCACACTGCGGGATGACTCGGTGTATCCAGCTGTGTGGAACAGTTCTCGCAGATAGCCCACACTGCGGGATGACTCGGTGTATCCAGCTGTGTGGAACAGTTCTCGCAGATAGCCCACACTGCGGGATGACTCGGTGTATCCAGCTGTGTGGAACAGTTCTCGCAGATAGCCCACACTGCGGGATGACTCGGTGTATCCAGCTGTGTGGAACAGTTCTCGCAGATAGCCCACACTGCGGGATGACTCGGTGTATCCAGCTGTGTGGAACAGTTCTCGCAGATAGCCCACACTGCGGGATGACTCGGTGTATCCAGCTGTGTGGAACAGTTCTCGCAGATAGCCCACACTGCGGGATGACTCAGTGTATCCAGCTGTGTGGAACAGTTCTCGCAGATAGCCCACACTGCGGGATGACTCGGTGTATCCAGCTGTGTAGAACAGTTCTCGCAGATAGCCCACACTGCGGGATGACTCGGTGTATCCAGCTGTGTAGAACAGTTATCGCAGATAGCCCACACTGCGGGATGACTCGGTGTATCCAGCTGTGTGGAACAGTTCTCGCAGATAGCCCACACTGCGGGATGACTCGGTGTATCCAGCTGTGTGGAACAGTTCTCGCAGATAGCCCACACTGCGGGATGACTCGGTGTATCCAGCTGTGTGGAACAGTTCTCGCAGATAGCCCACACTGCGGGATGACTCGGTGTATCCAGCTGTGTGGAACAGTTCTCGCAGATAGCCCACACTGCGGGATGACTCGGTGTATCCCGCTGTGTGGAACAGTTATCGCAGATAGCCCACACTGCGGGATGACTCGGTGTATCCAGCTGTGTGGAACAGTTCTCGCAGATAGCCCACACTGCGGGATGACTCGGTGCATCCAGCTGTGTGGAACAGTTCTCGCAGATAGCCCACACTGCGGGATGACTCGGTGTATCCAGCTGTGTGGAACAGTTCTCGCAGATAGCCCACACTGCGGGATGACTCGGTGTATCCAGCTGTGTGGAACAGTTCTCGCAGATAGCCCACACTGCGGGATGACTCGGTGTATCCAGCTGTGTGGAACAGTTCTCGCAGATAGCCCACACTGCGGGATGACTCGGTGTATCCAGCTGTGTGGAACAGTTCTCGCAGATAGCCCACACTGCGGGATGACTCGGTGTATCCAGCTGTGTGGAACAGTTCTCGCAGATAGCCCACACTGCGGGATGACTCGGTGTATCCAGCTGTGTGGAACAGTTCTCGCAGATAGCCCACACTGCGGGATGACTCGGTGTATCCAGCTGTGTGGAACAGTTCTCGCAGATAGCCCACACTGCGGGATGACTCGGTGTATCCAGCTGTGTGGAACAGTTCTCGCAGATAGCCCACACTGCGGGATGACTCGGTGTATCCAGCTGTGTGGAACAGTTCTCGCAGATAGCCCACACTGCGGGATGACTCGGTGTATCCAGCTGTGTGGAACAGTTCTCGCAGATAGCCCACACTGCGGGATGACTCGGTGTATCCAGCTGTGTGGAACAGTTCTCGCAGATAGCCCACACTGCGGGATGACTCGGTGTATCCAGCTGTGTGGAACAGTTCTCGCAGATAGCCCACACTGCGGGATGACTCGGTGTATCCAGCTGTGTGGAACAGTTCTCGCAGATAGCCCACACTGCGGGATGACTCGGTGTATCCAGCTGTGTGGAACAGTTCTCGCAGATAGCCCACACTGCGGGATGACTCGGTGTATCCAGCTGTGTGGAACAGTTCTCGCAGATAGCCCACACTGCGGGATGACTCGGTGTATCCAGCTGTGTGGAACAGTTCTCGCAGATAGCCCACACTGCGGGATGACTCGGTGTATCCAGCTGTGTGGAACAGTTCTCGCAGATAGCCCACACTGCGGGATGACTCGGTGTATCCAGCTGTGTGGAACAGTTCTCGCAGATAGCCCACACTGCGGGATGACTCGATAGCCCACACTGCGGGATGACTCGGTGTATCCCGCTGTGTGGAACAGTTCTCGCAGATAGCCCACACTGCGGGATGACTCGGTGTATCCAGCTGTGTGGAACAGTTCTCGCAGATAGCCCACACTGCGGGATGACTCGGTGCATCCAGCTGTGTGGAACAGTTATCGCAGATAGCCCACACTGCGGGATGACTCGGTGCATCCCGCTGTGTGGAACAGTTCTCGCAGATTGCCCACACTGCGGGATGACTCGGTGTATCCAGCTGTGTGGAACAGTTCTCGCAGATAGCCCACACTGCGGGATGACTCGGTGTATCCAGCTGTGTGGAACAGTTCTCGCAGATAGCCCACACTGCGGGATGACTCGGTGTATACAGCTGTGTGGAACAGAGTTCTCGCAGATAGCCCACACTGCGGGATGACTCGATAGCCCACACTGCGGGATGACTCGGTGTATCCAGCTGTGTGGAACAGTTCTCGCAGATAGCCCACACTGCGGGATGACTCGGTGTATCCAGCTGTGTGGAACAGTTCTCGCAGATAGCCCACACTGCGGGATGACTCGGTGTATCCAGCTGTGTGGAACAGTTCTCGCAGATAGCCCACACTGCGGGATGACTCGGTGTATCCAGCTGTGTGGAACAGTTCTCGCAGATAGCCCACACTGCGGGATGACTCGGTGTATCCAGCTGTGTGGAACAGTTCTCGCAGATAGCCCACACTGCGGGATGACTCGGTGTATCCAGCTGTGTGGAACAGTTCTCTCAGATAGCCCACACTGCGGGATGACTCGGTGTATCCAGCTGTGTGGAACAGTTCTCGCAGATAGCCCACACTGCGGGATGACTCGGTGTATCCAGCTGTGTGGAACAGTTCTCGCAGATAGCCCACACAGCGGGATGACTCGGTGTATCCCGCTGTGTGGAACAGTTCTCGCAGATAGCCCACACTGCGGGATGACTCGATAGCCCACACTGCGGGATGACTCGGTGTATCCAGCTGTGTGGAACAGTTCTCGCAGATAGCCCACACTGCGGGATGACTCGGTGTATCCAGCTGTGTGGAACAGTTCTCGCAGATAGCCCACACTGCTCATGACTCGGTGTATCCAGCTGTGTGGAACAGTTCTCGCAGATAGCCCACACTGCGGGATGACTCGGTGTATCCAGCTGTGTGGAACTACCTTTTTAGATGAGTCCCAGTAAACGAGGACGACATCACCCCAATCCGTTCCGCTCTTCTTCACGAGTTTCTCCCTTCATTGTTTGGGATTCATCAATAAAGTAGTAGTTTTGAATATATTCGATTACTAATCTAAAAGTGCAAAAATGTTTGATCATACAATAATACACCTTGTCCCTTAAAATAATCTCATTTTCTGAGAACACATACTAAAGTATTTTTCCAAAACTCTCATATTGCTTGAAATAAAATTAGCTTTAAATTACCGGTATATATTATGACACAACCAATGGAATAATCTATAGGAATAAAACAGTAAATAATATTGTATAGTAATAAAATGCCATTGAATCATTATTATTTTAACATTTTACTGCATAAATATAATAGGAATAGCCGTTGTGCAATTGTGGCAATAAAATTTGTCAAATATGTTGCGCATTAGGCATAGATAAATTAACTTCCCCAAGCAACATCAGGAACTTTCTAAGGAGTAGCCGCCTATTCAATTTGGCGGGAAATTTGAAACCAATCGGAAGCCCATTATTAAACATACATTTTCGAAGTATTATTATTAATACCGCGCTCGCATTTGGACCGCGTAACGTGGTGCGTGAGCCGATAGTTCGGGAGCAGCAGGGGGAGGAGGGAGCAGCTGGTCTTCGGTGTGACGTGGGCATCCGGGGCGCACTAAACCCACAGACTCAGGCGTTGATTGACATCCGGGTTGTAAACCTTGACGCCGACGTGGGTCGCGCCCCGATGTCCGTACTAGTGTCTGCCGAAGACGAGAAGAGGCGGCTATATGCGGACGTAGTTACCGCTCGAAGAGGCGACTTTTCGCCTTTCGTTGCGTCCTGCTGCGGAGTACTCGCTCCTCAGGCAAATCACCTGCTTCGCGCGGTGGCTGACCGGCTGCATCGGTCATGGGGGCGTCCCTACAGCGTCACCATGGGCTGGGTTCGCACCCGCATCCAGCTGGCGGTCATCCGCAGCCCCACCCACTGCCTTCGGGGATCCAGGGTGAAGTGGAGGAGCGGCCTAGGGCTGGATGACGGTGCTGGGCTACCTTGCGTCTAGCGCGCTTTAAACTAAAAATTTTCAAAATTTTGTGCTCCTTACCATTAAGTTTTAAAGGTATCATTGTATCCTGGTGATGGGTATCTGTGCAATTGTCCGTTTGTTAAAATTGTTTGTATTTGTTTATCTGTGATAGTAATGTAATAAAAATTTAATTTGGTGTTTATTAGAAAAATTATTATTAATTGCTGGTACTGAAAATGGCAGAATGTATTGGAAGAATAATAATAGATAAATTAACTTCCCCAAGCAACACTGTGATTTCCGATGACGATAATATATTGGGATTAATTAATTCCAAAGATTCCGTCACAGATAACTTAAGCGATGGAAACATAAACTTTGTGCAACGACTTCGTACAGATTCCTGCTCACTGATACTGAAGTACTGTCCTCCCTACATCGGGATACTTGGCCCAGAAAATCCTCTAACTCAGGATCGGTTCCACTTAGAAGTACAAGCGATTAAAGACTTCGATAGATTGCGTCCAGGGAGCGTACCGAAACTATACTGTTGGAACGCCGATACAAAGGTGTTTGCGATGGAAGATCTGTGTAGACGCGACGCTGTGGTGGCGTATATCCGACTAGACGACGCCTCTATAACGAAACAATCCCTTCTCAACGTTATAGAAAACATTGCTGATATTCATAAACAAACCGCCTTGGATAATTACGGAATAATTCCTAACGAACATCTCTATAGAAACAATCCTTTGGTTTCCATAACCCTGGAATACTTCTTCGACGGTCCTTATAGACCGGGAAACCCGGACAACAGATGTTGTAAGGCTGTGGAAATCCTGCTAGAAGAGAGGGTTTACAGCAATAAGAAGGTGAGAGACGGCATGGAAGCTATGCGCGGTAAGTTTATCTCAGACGGAGAGGCCTTGGTTCATGGAGATCTCCATTGCGGATCGGTTATGGTGGACGATTCCCGCGGGTTTATCATCGACGGAGAGTTCACGTACGTCGGGGCGACTGCGTTGGATGTGGGACAGCCATTGGCTAGTCTCGCGTTGTTTCATTGCGTTCACGCGGTGCGAGGCAACGCTTCCGGTTGTCTGTGGATGCGGGAGCTGGGCGCGGCTGTCCTCGAGACCTACCATCGGTCGCGCGGGATCGAGGAACCCCGGTACTGGACTCAGTTCGTTTCCGATGCAGCGGGGTTCGCCGCCTGCGATGTAATGCGTCGAGTCATTGGCGTTCCGCACGTTGCCGCAGTGGAACGCACGGAGGGGGCTGAGGAACGCGCGTTCCTATTGGCGCAACGCATGTTCCAAAGATTCCGAACTGTGAGCGATTCGGAACAACTCATCGACCTTTGTTTCCCTTTCAAAGACGATTTAGGGGTAGAAGTTTTGGGTTTCTAATAAATATATTTAATCAATCCGGGGGTGACTGTGACTGTGAACCAAATAATAATTCGCCGAAATGGGATATGCTTCCATTTCCCATCCCACTGTCTCCAATGTTATTAACAGTACAGTAGGCCCTTGTATTCTTTGATAAAGGAGGATTAGCAATTATTGAGATCTTGTACACTTGCGCAGTCTCTTTACTCTTTCGATAGCAATGCGATATGATGTAAGTGAGTTGCTGCTCCTGCAAGGTGATGCTCAGGTTTCATTGCTTCAATTTGTAGGAGAGTTTAGTAGGTAACATTAACAAACAAATAGGTGGAAGAGTTTAGTAGGTAACATTAACCAGTTTCATCTGTGTAGTAGTTCTGGGGGACCGCGTACGAGTTTCATCTGGGTAGTAGTTCTGGGGGACCGCGTTCGAGTTTCATCTGGGTAGTAGTTCTGGGGGACCGCGTTCGAGTTTCATCTGGGTAGTAGTTCTGGGGGACCGCGTACGAGTTTCATCTCGGTAGTAGTTCTGGGGGACCGCGTACGAGTTTCATCTGGGTAGTAGTTCTGGGGGACCGCGTTCGAGTTTCATCTGGGTAGTAGTTCTGGGGGACCGCGTACGAGTTTCATTTGGGTAGTAGTTCTGGGGGACCGCGTACGAGTTTCATCTGGGTAGTAGTTCTGGTGGACCGCGTACGAGTTTCATCTGGGTAGTAGTTCTGGGGGACCGCGTACGAGTTTCATCTGGGTAGTAGTTCTGGGGGACCGCGTACGAGTTTCATCTGGGTAGTAGTTCTGGTGGACCGCGTACGAGTTTCATCTGGGTAGTAGTTCTGGGGGACCGCGTACGAGTTTCATCTGTGTAGTAGTTCTGGGGGATCGCGTACGAGTTTCATCTGGGTAGTAGTTCTGGGGGACCGCGTACGAGTTTCATCTGGGTAGTAGTTCTGGGGGACCGCGTACGAGTTCCATCTGGGTAGTAGTTCTGGGGGACCGCGTACGAGTTTGATCTGGGTAGTAGTTCTGGGGGACCGCGTACGAGTTTCATCTGGGTAGTAGTTCTGGGGGACCGCGTACGAGTTTCATCTGGGTAGTAGTTCTGGGGGATCGCGTACGAGTTTCATCTGGGTAGTAGTTCTGGGGAACCGCGTTCGAGTTTCATCTGGGTAGTAGTTCTGGGGAACCGCGTTCGAGTTTCATCTGGGTAGTAGTTCTGGGGGACCGCGTACGAGTTTCATCTGGGTAGTAGTTCTGGTGGACCGCGTTCATCTGGGTAGTAGTTCTGGGGGACCGCGTTCGAGTTTCATCTGGGTAGTAGTTCTGGGGGACCGCGTACGAGTTTCATCTGGGTAGTAGTTCTGGGGGACCGCGTACGAGTTTCATCTGGGTAGTAGTTCTGGGGGGGGACCGCGTTCGAGTTTCATCTAGGTAGTAGTTCTGGGGGACCGCGTACGAGTTTCATCTGGGTAGTAGTTCTGGTGGACCGCGTTCATCTGGGTAGTAGTTCTGGGGGACCGCGTTCGAGTTTCATCTGGGTAGTAGTTCTGGGGGACCGCGTACGAGTTTCATCTGGGTAGTAGTTCTGGTGGACCGCGTTCATCTGGGTAGTAGTTCTGGGGGACCGCGTACGAGTTTCATCTGGGTAGTAGTTCTGGGGGACCGCACTGGAAATACGTCGTCACACTTTGTGAGCACCGGGAATCCATGGCCTAAGGGCCGAAGAAAACTTTACTTTACTTTTAGAGTTTTACCTAACGTGTCAGTTCGCTAGGATCTACGAACTTCGTGGAACGTCCCACATATTTATTGCAAGGAAAATAACTCACCCACTGGCCACTATCCACCACCCAGCTGATGCACTGGCCACTATCCACCACCCAGCTGATGCACTGGCCACTATCCACCACCCAACTGATGCACTGGCCACTATCTACCACCCAGCTGATGCACTGGCCTCTATCCACCACCCAGCTGATGCACTGGCCACTATCCAACACCCAGCTGATGCACTGGCCACTATCCACCACCCAGCTGGTGCACTGGCCACTATCCAACACCCAGCTGATGCACTGGCCACTATCCACCACCCAGCTGATGCACTGGCCACTATCCACCACCCAGCTGATGCACTGGCCACTATCTACCACCCAGCTGATGCACTGGCCACTATCCACCACCCAGCTGATGCACTGGCCACTATCCAACACCCAGCTGATGCACTGGCCACTATCCACCACCCAGCTGATGCACTGGCCACTATCCAACACCCAGCTGATGCACTGGCCACTATCCAAGACCCAGCTGATGCACTGGCCACTACCCACCACCCAGCTGATGCACTGGCCACTATCCACCACCCAGCTGATGCACTGGCCACTATCCAACACCCAGCTGATGCACTGGCCACTATCCACCACCCAGCTGATGCACTGGCCACTATCCACCACCCAGCTGATGCACTGGCCACTATCCAACACCCAGCTGATGCACTGGCCACTATCCACCACCCAGCTGATGCACTGGCCACTATCCACCACCCAGCTGATGCACTGGCCACTATCCACCACCCAGCTGATGCACTGGCCACTATCCACCACCCAGCTGATGCACTGGCCACTATACACCACCCAGCTGATGCACTGGCCACTATCCACCACCCAGCTGATGCACTGGCCACTATCCAACACCCAGCTAATGATGCACTGGCCACTATCCACCACCCAACTGATGCACTGGCCACTATCCACCACCCAGCTGATGCACTGGCCACTATCCACCACCCAACTGATGCACTGGCCACTATCTACCACCCAGCTGATGCACTGGCCACTACCCACCACCCAGCTGATGCACTGGCCACTATCCACCACCCAGCTGATGCACTGGCCACTATCCAACACCCAGCTGATGCACTGGCCACTATCCACCACCCAGCTGATGCACTGGCCACTATCCAACACCCAGCTGATGCACTGGCCACTATCCAACACCCAGCTGATGCACTGACCACTATCCACTGAGTCTGTACTACCAGATATTCCCATTGGCGATATCTCCTTTGCAGAAGTGAAGGCTTTGCAGAAGTGAAGGCTGCTGCAAAGAGCATTAAGATCAATCGTGCCAGTGGAGTAGATGGTGTTCCCCCTGAGGTCTTTAAAATACCTGAGTGTTTAAAGCCCATCTATCCCATCATAGTAGACATGTACAGAACAACAAGAGTCCCACAAGAAATGAAAACAAATAAGTTGGTGCCAGTTCCCAAGAAGGGCAACCTAACACTCTATGGTTCTCTTCGGGGAATCTCATTGATCTCGATTGCTGCAAAGCTATACAATAGAATTCTATTAAATCGCATCAGGGATCCCATTGAGAAACTGCTCCGTGGAAATCAGAATGGGTTCCGTAAAGGTCGTGGGACCATGGAGCCCATTTTGGCACTTAGAAGGATAATTGAAGATTTATCCAAAAGGAAAGACAGGCATCTGGCCTGGCTGTTATCTTTGTTGACTTCTTCAAGGCCTTTGATTCAGTCTCTCGCTTACGTATGTTCAGCATACTTTCATTATATGGGATTCCTGATGAAATTATTGCAGCAATCAGATCAGTAGAATGCTAGCCGTGTTCATTGTGTCAAGTACAATGCACACATCTCCAACCAGACACTATATAACATTGGAGGTGTCTCATTGGTTCCCCCAATCTTGACACTAGAACAAAATCGCCTCCGCTTTGCAGGACATTGCTTTCGCCGTGAGGACCAGCCATTAAATAATCTTGTGCTTTGGCAGCCTCATGGAGTGAATAAGCATGGTGGGCAGCCCATGACTTTATTGAGACGCATCTTAAAGGACATTGTTGACGGGAGTTGTGGCGGCGCAATTTTGTCGACAAGCCGGCACAGCATTCTTAAAAATGCAGCTACAATGCAGCCTGCCGATACTAGTAGTACCACCCAACTGATGCACTGGCCACTATCCACCACCCAGCTGATGCACTGGCCACTATCCACCACCCAGCTGATGCACTGGCCACTACCCACCACCCAGCTGATGCACTGGCCCCTATCCACCACCCAGCTGATGCACTGGCCACTATCCACCACCCAGCTGATGCACTGGCCACTATCCACCACCCAGCTGATGCACTGGCCACTATCCACCACCCAGCTGATGCACTGGCCACTATCCACCACCCAGCTGATGCACTGGCCACTATCCAACACCCAGCTGATGCACTGGCCACTACCCACCACCCAGCTGATGCACTGGCCACTATCCACCACACAGCTGATGCACTGGCCACTATCCACCACCCAGCTGATGCACTGGCCACTATCCACCACCCAGCTGATGCACTGGCCACTATCCACAACCCAGCTGATGCACTGGCCACTATCCACCACCCAGCTGATGCACTGGCCACTATCCACCACCCAGCTGATGCACTGGCCACTATCCAACACCCAGCTAATGATGCACTGGCCACTATCCACCACCCAACTGATGCACTGGCCACTATCCACCACCCAGCTGATGCACTGGCCACTATCCAACACCCAGCTAATGATGCACTGGCCACTATCCACCACCCAGCTGATGCACTGGCCACTATCCACCACCCAGCTGATGCACTGGCCACTATCCACCACCCAGCTGATGCACTGGCCACTACCCACCACCCAGCTGATGCACTGGCCACTATCCAACACCCAGCTGATGCACTGGCCACTATCCAACACCCAGCTGATGCACTGACCACTATCCACTGAGTCTGTACTACCAGATATTCCCATTGGCGATATCTCCTTTGCAGAAGTGAAGGCTTTGCAGAAGTGAAGGCTGCTGCAAAGAGCATTAAGATCAATCGTGCCAGTGGAGTAGATGGTGTTCCCCCTGAGGTCTTTAAAATACCTGAGTGTTTAAAGCCCATCTATCCCATCATAGTAGACATGTACAGAACAACAAGAGTCCCACAAGAAATGAAAACAAATAAGTTGGTGCCAGTTCCCAAGAAGGGCAACCTAACACTCTATGGTTCTCTTCGGGGAATCTCATTGATCTCGATTGCTGCAAAGCTATACAATAGAATTCGATTAAATCGCATCAGGGATCCCATTGAGAAACTGCTCCGTGGAAATCAGAATGGGTTCCGTAAAGGTCGTGGGACCATGGAGCCCATTTTGGCACTTAGAAGGATAATTGAAGATTTATCCAAAAGGAAAGACAGGCATCTGGCCTGGCTGTTATCTTTGTTGACTTCTTCAAGGCCTTTGATTCAGTCTCTCGCTTACGTATGTTCAGCATACTTTCATTATATGGGATTCCTGATGAAATTATTGCAGCAATCAGATCAGTAGAATGCTAGCCGTGTTCATTGTGTCAAGTACAATGCACACATCTCCAACCAGACACTATATAACATTGGAGGTGTCTCATTGGTTCCCCCAATCTTGACACTAGAACAAAATCGCCTCCGCTTTGCAGGACATTGCTTTCGCCGTGAGGACCAGCCATTAAATAATCTTGTGCTTTGGCAGCCTCATGGAGTGAATAAGCATGGTGGGCAGCCCATGACTTTATTGAGACGCATCTTAAAGGACATTGTTGACGGGAGTTGTGGCGGCGCAATTTTGTCGACAAGCCGGCACAGCATTCTTAAAAATGCAGCTACAATGCAGCCTGCCGATACTAGTAGTACCACCCAACTGATGCACTGGCCACTATCCACCTCCCAGCTGATGCACTGGCCACTATCCACCACCCAGCTGATGCAATGGCCCCTATCCACCACCCAGCTGATGCACTGGCCACTATCCACCACCCAGCTGATGCACTGGCCACTATCCACAACCCAGCTGATGCACTGGCCACTATCCACCACCCAGCTGATGCACTGGCCACTATCCACCACCCAGCTGATGCACTGGCCACTATCCACAACCCAGCTGATGCACTGGCCCCTATCCACCACCCAGCTGATGCACTGGCCACTATCCACCACCCAGCTGATGCACTGGCCACTATCCACAACCCAGCTGATGCACTGGCCACTATCCACCACCCAGCTGATGCACAGGGGCCAGAGGTTGCCAAATTGGCCAAAAAAGTAACATTGTCAGAATCGATGAAACCTGTCCCATCTTTTAGCCAATATTTCATAACATGGAAAATTTTTTAAAAATTTAAAAATACCTATTTTCACGGAAATCGTCACGGGTTGATACGAACCGTGTTCTGATGAACCGAATGTTTTGTTCATCAGACCCTCACATGTCATCTCTACGTGACGTTACCAACAACATCAAAAGGACAGCAATACCTGAAGATGCCTTACATCTTCTGAAACCATTTGATGTTAACAAAATATTTTAAAATTGGTAATGAAATACTGGTTTAAGTGGCTTCCAGCAGAGCTCAATTAAAAAGCCAATATTTAATTTATCTGGTTTCTATGGCTTCCGGCTAAGTTCAATTAAAAAGCCACACTCTACCGTCCTGCAGCACGTTGACGTCGTGGTAGGGCTTAAACTGTTAGTGTATTCACGGCACACATCAGATAAACTAAGATTGTAGGATGTCTTTTTGGCCAATTTGGCCCAATTAATTTATGTGAGTTTGACCTTCGATGCCACTTCTAATGAATTCAGTACCCTCGAAAACACATATAATCCACAAATTCAAATTGTTACATTTAAATATGAAAATTACTGGCTTCTTGCACTTTTCATATTGGTGCCACCCACGAAAATTTGGCAAACAACTTTCATAGAAAATAAAAAATTTTGAAAATGGCTGGCAGTTTGCACTTTTCACAGTTGTGCCACCGCAAGAAATGATACTTACGACAGTTTTCATGAAAGATGAGGCATCAGAGGGCCATCAGAATCAGCGTCTATGTAAACCTACATTGAAATGAATTTAAGATATAATTTATATAACTTTTTGGAAAATGAAAAGTGCTGGCTATTTGCACTTTTAATTTTGGTTTACCCACCCCCCAAATGAAAATTTTACTTTCAAGAAAAACGAGGTCTGTAATCGGAACCAGCTTCCTTTTGAACCTGAATATATCGAATTGCCACATTTTCACCAAAGTTATGGAAATACGAAAAGTACGGATACATACACTTTTTATGCACTTTTAATGAAACAGCCATATCTTGAAAAATACAGGTCGTATGAAGACGAAAGTTGTTTTCATTGGATAGCCGATAAAATTCTGATCTAAGTGAGGTTGAAAATATAAATCTCGTCCCAAAAAGAAAGAGGCATCACCTTCTCCAATTTACTTTCAGTTAATTTGACCACTTTTATAGAGAGCCTGGCCCACTGTGCAAGGCGTCCTTTAATACTCGTCCAGTAACTCGTCTTCGTCCTTTAATACATCCTCTAATAAATAGGTTTAAAGGACGCCTTGCCACTGTGTGATGGTTATGGCATGGCCATGGTTAGGTTAGGGCTTTCGATTCTGTTACTTGGCAACAAAGGGCTGGTTATGTTATATAATACGAAGAGGGAAATTTAAAAACAACTAAAGTAGACAAAATATTAGTTACCAGAAACTGTGTAAGAGTAACAACATAGAAATCTGTCTAAAAACTTAAATTAAACAAACAATATTAAAAATTAAACAGTAAAAATATGACTGTGAGACATTAGGGTGGGGTGAGGTACATATGAAAGTACGTTGATCAGTACTATGCTGTTGTAGCTAACGGCAGAACGGTAGACATCGATTTTTATCTGATCGCTTATCGTGATGTGATGTAACCAACTAACCTACTTTCTGACTTTCTATACCGGTACTGCTACTCTCTGACTCTAATCCAGTAATATATTCAATGGTACGTTATTGTACCGGTATACCAGCTGTGCTGTGCAGGGTTCAGCAGACCCGTATGTATGTATGCAGTATGTACTTCATTCATTGTTATGTTTTTGAACTATTTAGTTATTACTGTACCGGTATTTATTCTCAATTGCTTCCTTAGATGACTATTGGCAGATTGGTACAGTACACCGGGAACCGGTTCCTTATTTGCTACCGGTACTTTTAACAGTTTAATTACCGGTACTTGTAACGGACCGGTAATAGATGGCAGAATTTACTGACTAAGAGGACTGGTGTTATTGTTATTATACGCACAACTTACCTACTTAGTCTGTCTTTACCTACGGTAGGACAGTATCAGCATCAGGTACCTATATTAGTAACATCTTCGCTTCATTATCTTAAAAGTTAAAACTAATATTGCGGTACGGTAATCTTCATTTACATGGATTCCGATAGTGATGCTGATAACGTTGTCTGGGACCCAATAATCCCTGATATTGTAGCGAACCAGGGCAACCAGCCAATAGTTGAAAGGGAACTTAATGACAATATCATTCCACTAAGAAGGTTTGTTAGCAGAGCGAATATATGTGCTGGGCTGCAGTCAGCCGGCCCAGTTGTGGTTACAAAGCAGCCTACTGCAATACTTGAGGCAGATAGCCATCCAGTCGTATCCCGACATGATGTATCCACTTATTCGTTACCCATATAAATGTATCCAAAATTAATTTCATAGGAGGAGACTTACAAAACTAAACTTTCAATTGATCTGTTTTTGTTTTTGCAGGTGTGAATTTCTCAAAAATGCCGGTGGGGGGGGGGGGGGGGGGGGTTGTTCTCACATCAATGTAATTTACTAATTTACCTTATTATTGATTATCGATTCGACAGTCCCATACATGGAATTTGCCTGCAGGTCAAATATTGGATTTGAATACAACATACATGAGTACAACATGCAGCGATATTAATTAAGATCTGATTGTGTTTACAAACATTGTATGCGATGACATGAGGAGGTTGGGGAGGAGGGGTGGCAGTATAGGTAGTTACAATTTCGTATATGATGCTCTGTTATGTAAAGGGGTCAGATATGGGGTTGAGTGGGGGGAATTCTTCCTGACTTACAGGTAACTCTCAAGAGAGAAGAGCCTTCTCGTTGCCTCCGGTGTCTGTCCAGGATTTGGAAGTCCCATAGAATAAAACGGAACCTTGAGGTTCGATTATTTAGAGCAGTTAAATAAATTGGAGATGAGCTGTTGCAACTGTAATTAAAGCTAAAGGTATAATATTAAGGTTTTGTTCAGAAGTGGAAAAAACGAGAAAGCGCGTCACCGGAGGTTGAACCTGCGCTATACGTACGTTTCAGCCTATCAGGCCGTTAGGTCCGCTGTTAGAGATAGAATATATGCAACTTAAGACTTCCTGTTCAATAGAAGTGGATTAGGTGGGAGTGTGAATGTCAGGGACAAGTGGCTGAACTGGTTAGCGCTACTGATGAGGCCTGATAGGCTGAGACGTACGAATAGCGCTGGTTCAACCCCCGGTGACGCGCTTTCTCATTTTTCCCACTTCTGAACAAAACCATAATATTACACCTTTAGTGCAGTAATCGTACCACTACGCTTATATGGGTGTCCATGCTGGGCTCTATCTGCAGAGGTCGCCAAGTACGGTAGGGTTGAGCACAGTGGCAGCATGTGATGGTATTGACAGATGGGAGGCCATGAGGAGGTAAATTCACAGAGAGTTAATCGGAAACTTAAGGTCCGATTATTTAGAGCAGCAGTAGTTCCAGTACTCCTCTATGGGAGTCCATGCTGGGCTCTAACTGCTGAGGACACCAAATCTCTGGATGGCACATTCACAAGAATACTGTGCCGGTTTTATTGTGTCAAGTACAATGCACACATCTCCAATCAGACTCTACACAACATTTGAGGTGTTCCATTAGTCTCTCCTTGTTTGGCAGTTGACACTTGAACGGTTTGCAGGTTTGCACACTCCGCTTTGCAGGACATGATTTCGCCGTGAGGACCAGCTAGTGCATAATCTTGTGCTTTGGCGCCCTCATTGAGCGAATAAGCATGGTGGACAGCCCATGACTATGTAGCAAATGTCATGGGTGATAGGGAGTTGTGGTGGAGCAATTTTATCGACAAGCCGGCATAGCATTCTAAATATATATGTAATATATATAATGTAGCTGCAATGTAGCAAGCTGATAGTAGTAGTGGTAGTGCCTCCGGTGTTTTATGATATGATTTTCTTTACATTAACTAGGATGCCTCCGTTAAGCGATTACTCTAGACCCCTACAACCCAACGATTCCGATTCTATGGGATACCTAGAACAAGCTCTTAAGGACATCACTGCGGCCAACGACCCTCTTTATAATCCCAACGCTGGTGACGCTATTATCGAAGTTGATGACGTTTCGATGTGTGGTAAGTTTATAGATCGTATAAGCGTTAATGTTTGGTAAGCTTATAGGTCGTATAAGTGTTAATGTTTGGTAAGCTTATAGGTCGTATAACCGTTAATGTTTGGTAAGTTTATAGGTCGTATAAGCGTTAATGTTTGGTAAGTTTATAGGTCGTATAAGTGTT
>JAUCBJ010001017.1:0-42412 GCA_032718475.1 Nemertoderma westbladi | reverse complement strand
ATTCATTTCATTCCCGGATTTGGCCCCGGTGGCTTTAATTGAATTAAAATGTTAAAACCAAATATATAAAACGTCACATGACCGGTACTATAAATATTACAAAACATGACCGGTATATATAGACGATAAAATATTGCAAAACACATAAAACAGCAGAATATTATACTATACATACTTTGCTCTATCGATAGAATAAAATATTTAGGGTTGCACAATATAATATATATTTTGTCCCAAGATCGTTAAAATATTTAGGGTTGCAGAATATAATATATATTATTTTTTGTCCCAAGATCGTGGTCGGAATTCTAAACAATCTATTATTGTTTTTCCTAAGTACCACACCAGTGTATGTGTTGCTTCTAAACTATTTGCAACCTGGGTTGAAAATATTCAACTAACACGTCATGTTTTACGTTGAAATTATACTTGGGTTTATTTAAAACTACCTGCATATATAGTGCGTCAAAGTGAATGCTGAAACGTGTGTTAATTAAGTCGTGTTTTCCTTCCTGTATTTTCTGATAAATGATCTGTTTAATTTTGTATTGATTAATTGAGAGCGCTTCTAGCGATGGAATTCCAAGTTGAAATGCGTATCTGCTGTAATCTTGTAGCATTAAATCTTTCGATATTCCCGCTATGTGGTGAGAAAGGAAGTAATAAGAGAGATAGATCCCCTTGGTATTAGAATTGAATGCGCTGTAATTAGAGCGAAGACTTGCTGACTTTAGAAGAAATTCGAAATTTGGAATGAGGAATGTACTATCTATTGTTTGGTTGGATACATAGTTTTTGACAGATAGTATGCTTCTCAGTGCTTTATACCAGGTTATTTTAATATCTTCTATAATGTTACTTGGAATGCAAGCACATCCATAAAGTGCTGATGGTAAGCAGACCGTATTCCATATTAGTCTAGTAATATCAAATGGAACACTGTCAGCTCCAAACCCATTCTTCTGTAATTGGTGCAGATTTCCCCATATGCGCTTGGTGTAATGGTCTCTTAACTTCCAGTTTTCTGCTGGTAGAGGAAGACCCAAGAAAGAAATAAAATTCGATTGAATGATAGCAGTGCCACTCTCCAAGTACACTTGTTCATCTTTACGTGGAATCATTCCAGATGGGATCTCAAGTTTCGTGTAGCTTGTGACAAACCATGTTTTTCTCAAATTTAATCTCAGGTTGTGCTTTTTGAAATAACTTTCACAAGTAGTTAGCAAGAACTGTGCGTCGTTTTTGAGGTTAGCCATAATAATTAAATCATCCGCATATGCCAGCATTGGAAATGATATTTTATTTAAGTGCAGTCCTTTCCCGGATAGTTCGAGTTCTTCGACTAGGTCTCGCATGTAAAAATTAAAGAGGAATGCAGAGATGATCCCTCCCTGGCGTACTCCCTGCTTTAACACAATAGATTGTCTGGATATAATGTTATTCAGGGCTATAAATGCTTTTGACTGGTAGTAATAAGATGCTAAAGTTAGAAGGATTGATTTGTCGATGTTGGTGTTCTCCAATTTGTCGAAGAGGGTCTTGTAAGATACAGTGTCAAAAGCTGATGAAAGGTCTAGGGATATAATATACACGTTTGATCCATGGGAATTGAAATGTTTTGTTAATCTGTTTGCTAGGATGTATGGCAACTCTGTGCTTTGTCCACTTCTGTAGCCCATTTGAAGATCACTAAGTCTGATCTTTTTTATTTCATTCACTATTAGGATCTCCCATATTTTAGTTAATATTGGCATCACCGAGATAGCACGGTAATTCTCGTTGGTATGTATATCTCTATTTCCTGGTTTGAGGTGGGGAAGAATGAGAGTTAAACATAAAGTTGTAGGCATGTGGTGTGACTTGTTCATGGAGTTATATAGGACTGCAAGAAAATTATATAATTCTTCTGAGTCACCATATATCAGATGTTCTGAGGTAAGACTATGCGCGTCGGCTGCCTTATTTCTGTGCAAACTTTTAACTGCCTCCTTGATTTGGCCTGGCGTGATATTAATTTTTGTGTCGTTTGCTGCAGATTCATGAGTGGTATCACTTGCAGTCCATTCATCTTCAGTATTGTTCCCATTGAAAAATGATTTATAATGCATAAATAAATCATCAGCGTTTGATACAGGAACATCTTTCTTTTGTTCTTTCTTAATGCTCCGCCAGAATTTAGTTTTATTATATTTACTGGAAGATAATAATTCAGTGATGTGGTGAACATATTCACTGTGTTCTAATTGTGATCTAGCTTGGAGATACTCAAGTTTCTGAACTGCAGACAATTCTGTTGTGTTGTGTAACTTACAATATGTATCTGCAGGGTCTTTAAGGGTAGTTCTTCTTCTGCACTGTTTCATTATGTGCCGTTTAGGTCGAATCAAGGGGATGTATTTGGTGGCACTTTTGTATACTGTTGAAATAAGTTGAGAGGTCGCTTTCTCTAAAGTGCTTTCTATGGACTTGTTCTCTGTAAGTCGTTTTTCCAGTGTTTTAATGTTCTCTGTGACTTCTTTTTTGTAGTTGTTAACTTGTTGCTCTGTGGCTCTGTTGAATAAAAACCTTACTTTTTTCCTCCTTTTCCAGAGTTCTTCATGGTTTTGTTCGCCTCTATTTCCTTTTCTGGTTATAGGTACAGAAAACGCACAGCAAACAGGAAGATGATGTGATTTGTTTAAGGTACTTCTGTTTATAACCCTGTAGGAATCAACAAAGCAGGTTAGACCAGCGGATGACACAATATGATCAATTCTTGATGATCTCATGACGTTCCCTCTTTTATCGTGGAATTGGTATGTTGATAAACTTTGATTCTCATGCTGGGTGTCTATGAGATCAAGATTGCACTCGCTAAGTATAGTACTTGAGAATATGTCTCGGAATGTATCTGTTTTCTTTTGTGGGTGTCGAGTTTGCTTGATTAGAGATGGATTACAATTTATGTCGCCGATTATCAGGATGTCTGATGAATTGTTGTAATCTTTAATGATTGATGCTAAGGTGGCTATGGAGGCAAGATATTTCTCTCTGTCGTATATATTTCCACCATTTGATGGCAGATATACAGCTAGAACAGTGATTTCTTTTTGATATAGTTTCTTTATAGAGATTCCAAGAATTCTATCAGATCCCGTGTCTATCTGTGAGCAGAAGCTACTGACATCTTTATCAATAAGAAGTGCTACCCCACCCTCTCCCCTAACCCGTTTTTTTGCTTCTAACATTTCGCTTGCTACTGTGTAATAGCAGGTGTATCCATTTGGTATATTTTCATTGCTGAAGTAAAACCGTGCTTCACGTGGACTAAGCCATTGCTCTTGAAGAGCTAGAATAGTTGGATTTGTTTCAGTTATCAGAGAATGTATATATTCTAGGTTGTTTTTATATCCTGTACAGTTGTAAGTTAAGACATTAAGGTTTTTTGATGTTCTCGTCTCAGTTTCTAAGTATATTTCTTTTGTACCAGTTATCTTAAAAACAATAGTTCCTGCCTTCGTGTTGTTGTCTCGTTCCATTTCCAGAACTACTGTAGAATATATGATGTGGTCTCCGTGCTGGTAAAGTGCCAGGTGAGCTGTAAGTTGTTGGAGTTGGTAGTAGTGGTGGCCTTCTTGGGAAGGTTGTCAGTTTGTTTCTTTCCAGCATGTGTGAATTCTTCAGCATGGGATTCATGTAATACTGGTGCAGGTAGCTATACCTTGAATTACTTGTGGTTCCACATGTTGGGATTGTAGAAGTGGTGGAATTGACTCCTAATTGATTAAGATTTAGTCTGTCTTTATTGTTCTGTCTAGTATAATTGTGCATTTCCTGTGATTTCTGAGAATTTGTTCTGCTATAAACATGTTCTGTTAATTCCCTGCACTGGTAAGTTGTGCTTCATTGGATTAATAGTGTCGGAAGAATTTTGAGCAAATTTGTTTGTATCTTTAACTGAGTGCAATACTTCAATCTGTAAATTCTTCCATGGCCACATATTGTAATAGAGATAGGTTGCAACTTCCTCCTTTTGTACATCAATGTGAGCAGTACTTTCTGCCTTTTTAGTATCCTTTGCGATTAAGCAATTTGTAGGGTAGGCGCCTGTTTGTTTAAAGCATATATTTCCCAGTGTCTCTGCTGAGATATTTGGGGGAAGGCCCGAGATGATGATTGTTTCTTTGTCTTGGGAAGACTTCAGGGGTTTGTTGTACTTGAGCTTTCCTTCTAAGTTATTTGCAATTTTCTCCATCTTCTCTATGAACTGGGACTGTTTCTGAATGAGAGTAGCAATTAGAGATTCTTGGTCCAGACACTCAAATCTATTTCGACATTTTGTTTCTTGGTGTGTTTTTGGGATACCTGGGCTGGGTGGTCCAGTTTTCTTTGGGACTTGCCATGTATGTTTATCATCTATTATGGCTTCAACTGATGCTGGTTTTTCTATTGCAGGGGACTGTTGTCGGTTCATATCCTTATGTCGGTTCATATTCATATCACAATTTGGACTACACTCGTATATGTTTTGGTTCTGAACTAGTTTTTCTTTCGCCGATTTGAAAATGTTTGGCTTTGGTGACTCGGTTTTATGCTTAAGTTCCAATTTTTCTACTTGTTCTGATATTAGTATACCTGGGACTTTGGCTTTGTTAGTATGATGATTTATCTGTTCATGTCGTTTTTTATTTCCACTTTTTGTCTGCTTCTTGTTTCCTGCTGTTGATTTTCTGGGAACTTCAGATGTAGGATTAGTATTACTATGAATATGTAGAGTTTCTTGAGAGTTTCGATCTTTGTCTTTTTCATCGTTTTTCTCTAGGGTGTCCAGCTTCGTTTGTAGTTTTTGATGTTCATGTTGCATTGTTTTCATTTGGAGTTGTAGATCAGTGACAAGCTCTAATAATCGCAGGATCCCGAACGAATAAACTGACCCAACGTTCACCCGTTTACGGAAAGCATTTGTTAGGGACTTACTTTCATATACGATTGCAAATTCTGCGACGTCAGAAGCCAATTCGTCAATACTTCTACGTTTGATCATTGTTATGGATATTCCTGATTGTTTACCAACAATCTTTTCATTTACATCGTCGAACAACATCTTCTGCAAATAAGTAAGTCTTGCAGTTCCAAGTTCTGTTAATTTTTTGGCAAATGTATCTCTGGGGTTTTGTATCATCTTATTCTGTTTGATAAATTCAATAAATTGTTCTGATGTTTGAAAATCAACACTGCTTTCCGTGTCACTCTCTTTGTGGTTGTCTTTGAATTGATTTGTTGTTAGTTCATATGTTTTAACTGTAACATATTCCGTTGATACTAACTTAATACTATCAAGACATTCCGAAATCCATTTCCTAGCCAGATTACTGTGCTTGTGTATCTGGGGTAGTTGCCTTTCATGTTGTGCTATTGCAAGTGAAGCTAGACATACGTAGATTCCACAATCGTATGTATTGTCCTGCTTTTCGAAGGTGGGCCTGTGATCAACTTCCATTTATTCTGCTTGTAGGTTTTAAATTCACTCATTGGTGCACAGTTGTCAATTAGGGTTAGTAGATGTGATATTCTCTTTGTGGTTTCCGTTGGTTTATTGTTAGAGTGTTGGAGTGAATCAATAGAATACACTTCCTTGTTGTTTGTGTCAGCGACATGAAGAATAAAATGTGAGTTTCTTAATTCGGGGAAGAACATTAGCGTAGGTCGTGGCAATACTTGTCTGTTGGATCTTGACCTACATAGTTTCCCGAGATATTTTGGAGCTATATACTTAATTGTGCTATATTTATCATAATTATCACGTTGCATCTTCTCAGTACACATGCTGGAAATGGCAGCGATTGTGTGGTCATGGTGTGATTCTATCAGGTACATAAAGCTGTCTACTATGCAGTTTGTAATCCAAGTTTCTGGTTTCAGATATGTATATCTTTCTTGATTTGTTGTCACAATTGGCCCTGGTCTTTCCTTTGGATTGAGATTATATAGGTAATCTATTATTTCTCCAATGGTCTGTTCCTCAGTTTTTTGTGAGCAATCAGGATATACTTCTATGCCAACAAACTCAACTTCGTTCTCATCGCTACAGGTATTGGTCTTAACACTTGCTTCTTCTGAATCGTTTGTTATAGTTGTATTCCTTGGGTTGAAGAACTTGGTAATCAGTTGTTGGTATGTTGATTTGATTTCTTTATCTATGTGACTGTTAGTGTTGGGGACAGTACCTTGACTCCGAACCGTGTCGGGAGAAACTGGAGTAAATCCTCCCTTGCAACCGGGTTTATGTGTCGAACTCGAAACTGCTTCAGGAGGAGAAAATGGAGTAGATCCTCCCTCGGGTCCGGTTTTGTGTGGCTGACTCCCAACCACCTCAGGAGAAACTCGAGTAGATTCTCCCTTGAAATCCGGTTTATGTGGCACACTCCGAATCCAAACTGCCTCTGTACCTGGAGAAACTGGAGTAGATTCTCCCTTGGAACTGTGTTTATGTGGCGGAGTATTACTGGTTTCAGATGCAAATATTTCATTATTGATCACTGAATTACCAATATTACTTCCACAAGGGGTCGAAAAATTACCAACATTACTGGTTTCGGAGGCAAATATTCCATTGTTGGTCACTGAACTACCGATATTATTATTACTGGCGCCAGGGGTTGAATAAATGCCAGCATTACTAGCTGTAGACACCAAAAAAGCATCGTTGGACCCTGGGTTATCAAAAAGACCAGTTCCAGGGACAATGACATTACTGGGTTCAGGCCCAAAAGTATCACCATTGGTCACAGTAAAGTCGGCTCCAGGGACTGAACAGTTAGCAGCATTACTGGATCCAGACATGAAATATTTGTTATTGGTCTCTAAATTACAAATATTATTATTACTAGCGCCTGGGGTTGATGACGGGCGCACTGTCGGACTGTTACATACACAATCAAAAATTGCACTTGTACTATGCTCCTCTAGGGAAGATACATTAAAAGACATGCACCCGGTGGCGTTATTACTTTGTGAGCCTTCATCAACCGAATTGTTATACATGCTATTATGCTCATTAGTAGATACTATATAATTAATACTATTATTATCAGTCATGACGGTATTAACACAATGATCATTATTAAAGGGATTGTTAACGGCATGATTGGTTAGAGATCTATGTTTCCATGTACCGTTCTCCTGGAGGTCTTCAACCAGAAAATGCGCCCTGGATGAGTGCCGGACACTAGGATTGACCTCGGAATTATTTGGATTCGCGGTTGGTACAGTCAATGTTGAACCGAGAGAAACATTCCGGGGTTTAGACGAATTCGAAGAGTTGTCGGCACTGGTGATGGTCGACCACACAGAGGACAACGAATCGAGAGAAACCTTCCGGGGTTTAGTCGAAGTCGACGAGTTGTTGGCACCGGTATTGGTGGGTCGTACAGAGGACGACGAACCAACGGAAACCTTCAGGGGTTTGGATGAAGTCGATGAGTTGTCGGTACTAGTATTAGCGGGTCGTACAGAGGACGATGAATCGGGAGTAACCTTCCGGGGTTTATTCGAAGTCGACGAGTTGTCGGCACCGCTACCGCTATTGGAGGGTCGTACAGAGGACGACGAACCAAGAGAAACCTTCCGGGGTTTAGTCAAAGTCGACGAGATGTCGGTATCGGCATTGGTAGTTCGTACAGAGGACGACGAACCGGGAGTAACCTTCCGGGGTTTAGTCGAAGTCGACGAGTTGTTGGCACCGGTATTGGTGGGTCGTACAGAGGACGACGAACCAACGGAAACCTTCAGGGGTTTGGATGAAGTCGACGAGTTGTCGGTACTAGTATTAGCGGGTCGTACAGAGGACGACGAACTGGGAGTAACCTTCCGGGGTTTATTCGAAGTCGACGAGTTGTCGGCACCGCTACCGCTATTGGAGGGTCGTACAGAGGACGACGAACCAAGAGAAACCTTCCGGGGTTTAGTCAAAGTCGACGAGATGTCGGTATCAGCATTGGTAGTTCGTACAGAGGACGACGAACCGAGAGAAACCTTCTGGGGTTTAGTCGAAGTCAACGAGTTGTCGGTACCGGTATTGATGGGTCGTACAACAGAGACCGATGAACCGAGAGAAACCTTCCGGGGTTTAGTTGAAGTCGACGAGTTGTCGGTACCAGTATTGGTGGGTCGTACAGAGAACAACGAATCAAGAGAAACCTTCCGGGGTTTAGTCGAGGTCGAGGAGTTGTTGTCGGTAGGCCTATTCGCATTTCGTGCAGAACTGAGAGAAAGACTTCTCCTTCCTGTTACCGTAAGTTTTCCTGTGTCTGACAGCTTTAATTCTAGAGATGGATTGGTGGCTAGAATTTCTGTCATGTTCAGTTCACCAGTATTATTTGCAGTTATTCTAGTTTCTCCTTTATTGCAGATTTCGGGATGATCCATTCGTTGGTGGCTATCGTTTTCCAATACATCCTTTTGCCCACCATTCGCAAAAGCTCCCGATTTAGGGTCCGTTAGTTTTATGCGTTTACGTGCGGCAGCTTGGCGACCCCTTGGTTTGGGAACAGAACCCAGCATGCTGTTTATCTCAGTATCTGCCTGTGGGGCGAGCCACGAAGTTGGCGGAGCCTTAGCGAATTGACACTGTTAGGGGGTGGGTCAATTTATGCAAATAGTTGTCGTCGTCGTCGTTGTCGTCGTCGTCGTCGTCGTCGTTGTCGTCGTCGTCGTTACGATTTTGACATGCTAATAACTTTGTCGGATTTAAAGCTGCAAAGTTGAAAATTTGTAGGTATCAATATGAGCAAAAGTTGAGATTTTTGAGAGACTTTCAGACGCCATCAGTGCAATGGTTTCCCGCTAGAGGGCCACATGTCTAAACATTAAATGGCCTCCCATTTCTTTGCTTTTAATCCGTTTAAGCTGAAACTTGGCAGATATGTATTAGACCATTAGCTGTGACTTTCAAAGGAGGCGAATCCATCTGCAGTTCTCCAGTCTGCCGCTAGAGGGCCAACGTGACTATTTGCATAAATTGACCTACCCCCTAACAGTGTCAATTCGCTAAGGCTCTGCCAACTTCGTGCTGCGCGAAGTCCCCACTTCGTGTCAGTACATAATTTGTTGTAATGAATGTTTTTTGCACAAATCAGTTATATTAAAAGAATACACCACAAAAGTAATATTTTTATAAAATGTTCTAGCCAAAAAATTAATTTATCTAAAACAATATTTTTAAACAAAATGATTAGGTAAATGTTCAAGATAGTTAGCTAATATTATTTTATTTGGAGATAAAAAAATTTGGAGGTGGGGGTGGGGGGGGGAGGTGGTATGCTAACGCACGATGCAACCGAAGGAGGGGGGTATGCTAACGCACGATGCAACCGAAATTTTTTCCATTATTACCTCAGTAGTATAATACGTACGTTATATCAATCATCTACGACCTATTTCATTTTCCCTCGCTCCAACTTCACCAGTGGAAATTAACTATCTACTACTTCTTTTAAACGCGAAATCTACTACAAATGATCCATTCCCTCTGGCCGCAATCGTGGCAGTGTGGCGCCTTTTTTTAAGTGTTGGTACGCAAAGGGTTAAAGTACAATTTATATGAACAATGGCGAATCTAATTTTATTTATTTGTAGGGAGTTATAGTTATGCACTTCAACTTTCTAGAACAACTTAATAATGACGCGGGGACATACTGGATACTGGAAATACACAGTAAAATGTATGGCGTAGGGACATAGTGAGAAATAATGTCGCACTGCGATATAAAGTTAGAAAATATGTCGTTCTGGCGCTTTAAGCTAAAGCAAAAAGCTAGTTTTTATAAATGTCATGTATGTTATGTAAATGTTAGCTATCAATTTTGATAAATATTTTTGTTCTAGAACACTATTTTTAGTTCTAGAACACATTTTATATTTTTTATACTAGCTAGTTTTTTCTACTTTTTTATAAACGTTATAGAACAAGTGTTAGTTATCAAATTTGATCAATATTTTTGTTCTAGAACACATTTTTTATCTAGAACATTTTTTTGCTAAAAATGCCACACTACTGTCAGAAGGTAAAATATTTGTTCCAAACAAAATCTTCATGATAAAAGCCTTTTTATATGAAAAAAATTGGTCAGACTGTGGGTACCCAAGGTTTAGTAATGCCCAGAAGAAGGTTCGATGGACGATATTTATGCTGAAATAGATCCAGATAAAAGTGAGAAGACTTGCAACAAATAAAACGACGCAAGTGGTGGCAAAAAGTAACATTTTTTTTCTTGCTTTCTTATTTGTCTCGCTACGCGCGCCAAATAATAACACTCGACAAAAAAAGCCTACTTTTTTTACCACCACATAAATAGTTATTTACGATGTGTTACTTTCATGCATTATTATAGAGTCTCATCGAAACCGTTATATAAGAATTTATATCGCCTCTCAACAAATTATATAAACTTAATGTTGCCACTTTCATGTACGACGTCCACTCAAAAACTATAAATCCACAATCCGTTTTAGGCCAGTTATTTAAAAAACGATCAGCAGTCTGCCATTACTAAACACGTTCTGTAACAAACAATAACTTTACCATCCCTCTGTTCCATCTAACCTCTTCCCAAAGATCAATGAGTTTTGATGGGGTCCCACCATCTGGAATTCGTTGCCTACAGATCGTATAACTAAAAAATCAAAATGTACTTTTGCTTCGTCATTAAAAATAATTATTTATTACATGGGAAAAAAAGTATAACTTTTTTTCCCATGTAATAAATAATTATTTATAAAAAAAGTATAACTTTTTTTCATTATTCTCTATTCTTTTCACTATTCACTATTTACCGAGCGTCAACGAGGTCTAGAGAATATAATAATATAGGGTCTAATAAAATAATAAAGGGTCTAGAAAATATTGAAAAAAAATATATAAAATATTTTTTTCCCGTGCAATACTTAGTTTTATTCTTAAAGAGGTACTTTTTTGTTGCTCACTTCTTTAATAAAGGATAGAGCGATATTGTGTTACAAAAATTAAACTGTAGTATTTTACTATATTGCTTCCATTGTTACGGCGATTCAATTATTGTACTCTTCAACTCCCATTGCTGCCTTACTCAATGTTAAATAATTTAGTGTTCTCGAATATTTATTACGTAACTAGAGAGCCGCTTAACTACATAAACCAATATTGGATATTGAGTTCCGTTTTGGAGTTCGTCTTGCAGTCAATAAATTTGTTATAACTTTTCAGTGTGTGCATAGATTGTACTCAAATTACGTGCAAGCCTTTCTACGTCGATGCTCTTTCAACACATTTAATAAAAGTTAGAAATTCCACCAAAAATATTTTATTTTACTTTTTCCTTTGAGTTACTTTTTCCCTAGGGAAAAATTCTCCAGATTTTGGGGTATATTCGAGCGAAAAAGTAACAAATTTAAGAATAAAATAATAAATAATAATAATAAAATTGATATATTGAATTGTTAATATTGTCGTTAAATAAGTAATCTTGACTATAATGTCGATTGTTTTACTTTTTTGTTTGATTTTTCTCATTCTTATTACATATATCTTTTGGGTTTCGTTGAGTAGAAGCTTTATAGCTATTATCTTCTTAGCCATAGAAAAACATTGAAATCTTACACTGTTCTAGAAAATATTATTTCCATGACATCTAATGCAACTTCAATAATAAAAAAAATATATTTTTTTAAGCTTTTACAGTCCTAAAAGAAAAATATTTGTACTAGAAATGTTTTAATGCTAAATAATTCCATAGTTCAATAGTTCTAGAACATGTTCATGAAAAAAAATAGCAAAATCTAGCTAGTATAAAAATTTTGAGAGTGGGTGTAACTATATCACACCAGTACCTCCCTAACATCAACTAGAGATAGCACGTGACAAACATCAAGCTTTATAGTACAATACCACCTGTATCAACCACCCTCCATGAATGCAGATCAAGATTCAATGGGCACTGGAGAAGTAAACATGAGGTCATACCAAAAATATGTATCATCATATACCTATGAAAATATATAGGGAAACTTGAAAGGGATACTGGACTTGAGAGAAACTTGCGACAACTATGGATAATTGGGAAGCTTGGAAGGACATAATTTCCACTGTCCAAGCTTGATCGACCTAGTTAATCTTTATCATTTCTTTTATATTTAGACAGATGAGCTTGTAGCTATACATAATATTATTTTACTTATTGTACATAGAAGGTACAAATGTTTGAATATCCATTTCCATGGAAACATGCTCTATGATGCAAAATTTATTTTTAAAAATCAACTTCACTTACAATAACAAAGTAAAAAGAAAACTAAAATTGAGGCTTAAATTCAAAACAGACGCTAAGTGAACTAGATCTGAAATAAAAATATTGAATGGGGCCTAGGGTTAAGATACGCTATGGGTCGTATTTATTAGAGTAAATCAAAAAGCCCTTCAGAGTTACTAGAGTCCACTGTTCCCAGGATAGATGTGGCGTTACCCATTAAGATCGCTATTAACAGCCTCTGCAACAGAAATCAATGGGATCATGGCTCCATGGTGGCATTGTGGACTCGTCTTCCTAGGTCTTTCAGGAAGGTTGCAGTGGCTGGTCCGGGCTGGCCAAACGTCTCAAAGGCAACAGGAGTAGATTGATAACTGCTTGAGTAGTCTATAAGATCCTGGTACTTTCATGTTTTTATTTTCTCCTGTTCTTGGTCAACGGGTCCTCCCTTGTTCTGGCTGGAGGATAAGTGGCTTGGTGCGAGGGGGGTCCACCACAGTGGCGTCCCAGGTCAAGGTCTTTCCGCTCTCCCAAGGCACCCGAGTCATCCCATCTACCTATTTACCATCTGTTCTAAAGAGGCCCGGTGGTTCTAGAATAGAGGGGATATTACAGCTGGCCAACCCACACTTCACGATCTCATCCAACATTGAATGGCGGGCGAATCGGCCAGCACTCTTCTGACAATAAAGGAAGTGCAGTCCATCCGCATGGACTGGGCTTCCACACCTGGTGCAGGAGAGGGGCTCGGTTAATTTGCAGCCGAGGCAGGTAGCGATTGATATGTGGAGCTGAGAGTTCGAAAGCTTGAGACCTAGGGAACTGCAGGGAATCGCGTCTAGCCAACACCCCGCTGTGCGATCTTCTGTTGAGTTCAGCCAATCAAGACGAGTGGAAGTGGCACAAAGGGTGGCCAGATTATTTTGGTGGACTGGGCCAGACCAATCACTCTGCTTGGAAGAGTTCTGTGCTTAGAGCACAGAAACTTGTAATTTCCATAACTCAAGGGTGCGGGCAGGAGCTGGATCCCAAGCACGTGAAACTGTGAAAGTAAATAGATGGCTCGAGAGTGCGAGGCAGGTATCTGCTGAAGCCAGGAAGGCGGAGGGGGCGAGCTGAACTGCCAAACTTAAACTGAGACCATCAAGACGCGCCGGTAAACAAGCCTGGATCCAAGTGGGGTCAGGGATGGAAACATTGGCAACCTGCTCGAGTGTGGATCTGAGAGATTGATTAGGAGGTCAGGGTGGTTGAAACTGGGTGCAGTGTTGATGAAATACACAAGTCGAGGGATCGAAAAGAAATTCTTGAGAAGGTAAAACCCATGGTGGCTGTCGAGGAGGTGAATATTCTGGAGTGGATCGTATCCAGGTCCTCGATTTAATTCCCCAGACAAGTTCTGGTCGCTTCTGTACCAATCGGAGCACCCAGCATTGGCAACTTACTATTGGTTACAAAATAATTTATGAAAATGTATTGGTGGTCTTAAGGGTTACCATAAAATGTGGTTGTTCCATGTCAATTATAGCCTCATGGCTTAGAATTTTAAAAATAACTTTTTAACATTATTCACTTTATTTACTATCTATAAGATTTTGTGTTCCCAACACAACACAAAGTCTATACCCTAGCAATTGTTTGTGCCAATTGCAATTGAATTTGCTTAATCAGTTGCTCCTTGTCAAGAATGATGTGATGTGAGAGATACCTCAAGAGGTGTGTCTCGTTTCTTCACTAGGAGATAGGTATCCAGATTCCCTTTACCCTTTATTGATATCGACCCTCTATAAATGAACTCAAACACTGTGTTTAATGCCATCATGGTGCTAGTTGATACCTGGACTTCATTGGTGACACCTGTTGAGTTCATTCTTGAAGCTACATTCACTGCATCACCCCATATATCGTAATAAAGTTTGCTTATTCCAATAACTCCTGATGTCAAAGGACCATTGTTCATTCCACAGGTTACTTTGAATTCGAATCCTAAAACACTGCTATTGATATCTTTTACTACCTTTTGCAGGTCTATTACAAAGTTCATTAGTGTTATAAGGTGATTTTTCATAATTAGATTTTCAGCATGTACTACCTCTATCCCAGATGCTGCCATATACGTGGCACCGATGGTTTTTATCTTGCTAATTATGCTGTATTTCGGTTTGTCGAGAAGGTCATCAAAGTGAACTATAAGTTCATTGAGGATTCTAAGGAATCCAACACCTCCTTCAAATTCGTCATCATAAAAGTCCCAAAAGTTAGTTATAGAAAAAAATATTACACCAACATTTTCATGGTTCTTTGAATAGGTCAATTTAGTTTTTATTTCGTCTGAGACATGTTTGGGTATAATTACTCGTAGCAGCCACTCGGCTGTGTCTTTTACTGCTATTATGTCTTCTTTTTCTGCTTCAGCTTTCACTTCACCATGGAAATTAATACGGCAACTAAGATCGAATTCCCTATCAATATATAAAATCAGTGCAGATAATAGAAATGTATCAAGCAATATTTCATATTTTACTGTTTCCCAATATTTGTTGTGTGAATGTGTCACATCTGCTGAGCAAACAATTTGATAAATTTGTGCAAAAAAGCTTAATAATCTTACTTGTGATGAAATTAAAATAAGGCCCTTCAACCAAGAACTGAGATGTGGGAAATTGATAGAATGCATGTTGGCCACGCACAGCAGGTAGATTTTATTCTCTGAATTGGATAATTCTTCCCCGCACTTGAATGTTGAATAAACTATACCTATTGGGATACTTAACAATAGTACATCGCATATGATTGTAGGATAACGACGGTTAAGATCCACTAACAATGGTTTATAGTTTTCCGATTTAAAAAACCAATGCGACTGTTGGATAATGACAAAGATCTCGAATATGAATGATATCAATAAACATGTAATTAATTGCGGTGCAAAACCGCTTAGTAAAGAAGAGAAAATTGATATTATTACATACAGCCCAAAGCTAATGCAGAAGTCAAGATATGTGAACCTTCTACGTGTCTCAGCTATTTTACTAGATTTAAACCAGTGTGAACCTCTATCAAAGCGTACGCTGTACTTGTTTTCTAGTTGCTTATCTTTAAACCGCAGTGTCACCCTATTCACTGGTACACTCACGAAATCCATATCAATCGTATGCTCCTCCAATGCTTCTTCTAATGAACTATCATCATATTCACCAACAACTGCTGCCTCAACGATGCCTATAGCCAAGGCAACCTCTGACTTTTGGGTTTCACATTCTGTCTTCGCATCTTCAACAAATGCAGTACCTCGTTCCAAATATTGATTTACTCTTTTTGGACGCAATAAATGAAATAACCGTCTCTTGCCGAGTTTATTTTTAAGAATTGACCTCCGTGGTGCTCTTTTTGTATTTATTTTAGTCGTCTTATTGGATATTGACATTATTGAATGAGGTTTGTTTTTCGATTTACGATTAATAATCAGATAAGTTTTAACACCATTTAATAATTTAATTGTCATAAAATCCTCTATGACATGTTCTTCAACTTCATACCTGTTGTTTAAATATTCAAGTGTTGCTCCAGTTATATGAACTCGTCCAGGGATACCAATTGATTCCATCACATTTGCCAAATTCACATCTCGAGACCAAACATCAAACCTGAACCTTTTTGTCCCCAAAATTCCACAGAGTACTGTTCCTGAGTGGATCCCCACTCTCATGTTCATTGCAAGTTTATACTCGATATTGAACTCTTTTATAGATGAGCACATCTCCAGTCCCATCTCGACGCAAGACTCTGCATGATCGACGCGCTCCTCTGGACAGCCTGATACACAATAATAACAGTCACCGAGCGTAGCAATTTTTTCGCATCCATTTTGCTCAGCATGCTTGTCGAATCGTCCAAAAAGATCATTAAGAAGTGAGACTACCACTTCGGCATTTCTTCCAGAAGCCATGCTGGTGAAACCAACTATATCAGCATATAGTATCGAAACTTTCTTCATTAGGTTAACTGGGAAATCGCGAAAACTTGTTCTTTTCCCCATTACTGCACCTGAAACCCAACTGGCATCCTTTTGCATCATTTTTTCAGCAACTACTGGTGGCATTAGTAAATGAAGCCATTTCTCCTTCACTTCTTTCTCAAGGGCAAGTTCAGAGCTAGCCATTATAGATTGGGCCTTGTGTAGAAACATTGTTCGATCTTCCATTGTCCTTCGCAGCTTTGCATGAATGCACACAATATTTACGCATATGTGGAGAAATAATGTTGAATAATTATTAATGACTTCGGAATGCCTATGATGGTTACAATATATATAAAAGCATATGTACAATATTCCTAGAATAAAAGACATGTACATTGGAACTGGAAGCATTGCGTAGAGGATGAGCAGGAGTTGAATTGATATCATGAACGAGCCTATAGGTGTCATAACGTTCCATTCACTCACCCCACAATGAATATCATCACTTAATTTCATGAGGTAAGTGTGGTAATTAGTTGCTTGGTCAGGTTTATTTCCAACTTGCATTCCATGTTCACCATTTTTGATTTGATGAGGGATGCATTGGTTTTGAAGTGCTAGTAATGAACAAATAATCATTATGATAGCCACAATAATTGGCAATACCAGCTGCAAATGTTTATACAAACGTACTGCTGCAACCACTAGAATCATAAGTACAGGTAATATACATAATGTTAATACCATCATAATTTCACCTTTTTCTGTTTCTACACCCATCATTGCTGTAAAATATATGAGGTAGGCAGAGCTCGCAATCCATATATATGTCATGGAGGATTTAAATGCGCGATGACGTAAGGGCAATGAACTTCTCTGGTATTGTCTTTCCAAGTCTTGGCTACTGAAGCTTGGGTTCCACCACGATCCATTGTGCCGTTCGAAGAGAGGGGCGCAGCATCGTCCATGGCAATGTCCAGACCAGCGAACATAGCTGCACCATTTCGCAACAATGTGCTGCCTATCCTCAATCACCTCAGATAAGCTCACATTTTCACTATCGTCACCAACACTGACTTCTGTTTCAATCTTCGACAAATTCTGATTTCTCAATGACATGTGTCACATTCAGTGTTCAATATCCAATAAATATATTAATTGTAGGAATAAATGTATTCGGTCTATTCTGAACAACGTATTGCAATCATAGAATATCCATAAGAGAACGACTGTGAATTATTTAATATTTAAAACATAATAATATAATATAATTTCCATTATTTTCTACATTTTAGTTGGTGGTACTGGAAAGAGGATCTAAATCACATATATTCGAGAATGTTGAAAGTCCTTTTAGGTGTTAGTTCTAACAGCGAGTTGCTATGGGGTGCATATTTGATCTTTGTTAATTTTCAGACAAATATTTTAGTAAATATAAATATTTAAAATATTACTTACATGTACATTGTGCACACCTAATGTACACATTATAGGTCCGAGCACAGTAGTAGCTGTAGATGATTTGTATAGACACATTTTTTTCCATGAAATAAACAAATCATGCTAAATTTTCACAGTCCAAATTCTAATTTCACAATCCAAGATTAATGTTTTTTTACACTGAATAGTGGAGCGGTGTAGCGAAAAAAATTGTGACAAAAGTGTCAAAAGTGATTAACTATGTATGGGTATATACTATAGATGAGACAAAAATCCCTTGCTCCAAAAAATATTTTTAGTGAAACATATTTATTTGAAACTCACATAGTTTGAGTTGGTTAGGATTTTATGGAGGAGTCAGAGACTTGGTGTACGGGCTGGTCTAGCGCGACATACTCTTGACCCTCTTGGAGGACCACAGGGTCAGTTGTGATGTACTGGGTAGTGAATGTCTGAGTTTGAGATTCCGTCAAATGCAGAGAATATCAGTGGGGAATATCATGTGCAATCTCTACCTCCCGTAACCGTTCCTCTTTCAGTGGGGTGAAGGTAATGTGGGGTTGCACCCCACTACTATGACTGCAGCAATTATTCCAAGGAGATTTAATTGAGGTTTAAATATGATGAAAAATTGTTTTTTTTTATTTAATTCCACTAGCTAACACAAATTCAAAAGCACTAGCCTACCGTTTTACTGTTAGGAGGTTATATTTGTGTTCTAGTACAAAAAACCCTTGCCTTGATAATGGCCATTATCATGGTCAAAATATCTGGGCAGCAATGCGATTCCTCTATAACAATTCTATTACATAGTTATAGAATGTTCCAGAATTTATTAAATAGAATAAAATAACCTCGCGAATTGTAAAACCTATGCAACTTCTGAATGTTCATATTTCTGCAATTTTTAACGAAAATCATATTGTATTGCATGGTCAGATTTCCATTAATACCAACAAACAACTACTCTAAGGTTGAAGGATAACTGCAGTGTAACCGGTGCAATATTTTGAAATATAATAATTCTGGGTCACCCACAGCAAGGAGGAGGGAGGTGAAACTATCTCTGTTTCAAATTTCATGCAATCTCATTAAGATTTATAGGAAAATGAGGGGGGGGGGGGGGGGGGGTGCAGGTACCTGAATAACGACAATATATAACAGTAGGCTAACAGCTGAAACGATGTTTTGATGTTTCAGGGTTACCTTCAAAGTCATTCAAGATTTTTGATTTACCTGGTCCTGGGCAGGAATCTCCAAAAATCTTGAGATAGACCTTGAAGCTGACTTTTAACCTTTTTTTATTTTCCTTCTACTACTAGCACTGAAATATTAGACTAGACTGAAATATTTCATGGTCAACCTTAAGGTAGACTTCAGATTTTCCTCAAGGTAAGTTTGTAATTTCAAACCGGTAACACCAAAAAATCCACACTGGAGTTGAAGTCAAGGTTCGAGATAAATTTAAGGGTAGCAATGGAGGTACCTTCAGATTTCAGGTATCTTCAAATCGTCGTTTCAGCTGTTAGCTGTTAACCTATTTTTACCGGTACAGTGCTTACCGCACTTTGCAGAATATCTCAGACCAATAAATTCTTCAACAATACTTTAGCAAGAATATATTTTAATGATAACTAGCTAGAGTTTGAATGTATAAATGTATAGGTATTATTTGTTATAATAGCTATTATTTTTTTGTTTGTATTATAAATAAGAAGTTCTTCAAAATATTTTGTGTTCTAGGCAATTTTAGATCATATAAAGAATATTAAAAAAAAAAAACGTTCTAGAATAAGCAAAGTGTGACCTAGAATAAGTTTTTATTTTAAAGTAGAACATTATTTTAACTCCCTCCTTAAACAATCAATGACATTATTATCACTCTTTTGACACTAGAAAGCCAGCAAGCTGGCTTTAACGAACCTGCCCCTCAAACCAGTACCATGAGTGAGCGAAAATGAAAACACGAAAATTGCCATCAACTCAACGATAAAAACACCAGCTGCTGGTACTCACGAGGTCCTAGTAAGCTACTACAATTTTTGAATGGATAGGCCCAAACTGCACAGAAGTATATTACTTGCTAAATTTATTACTCTCTCACTCTATCCCAGACAGTAATCAAACATCAACTGTTAGTTTGTATAATGTATTACCCCAACAGCTGAATAGCTCTTCCCAGTGAATCCTATGGGAATATCTATAAGGTTACTATTCACTGCTATGTTAGGTGGGAGGCCAGCAGATTGAATTGTAAGCACTGGGCCGTTTAAATGGTTTATAGGTTGATGATAATGAATGAGGAGGGACCCAACTAACACTACGTTTGTCTATATGGACGGTCTCCTTACAGCCAGCTGGCTGGCTTTTCTAGTTGAATCATATTATTCCGCAACTAAATAATTTACTCTTTTAGAGAACTGAAAGGCCGAAGGCCGGTATAATAAACTGAGTTCGGTGTTAATATTGTTAATCTCTGATAAGTATACAAGTACCGGTAGTATAGCACAATCACTAACACAATGACAGCAGACAACGACGACGGTTGAAAACCGTCCGACTTCTGCTCACCCAATATAGCAACTAAAGTACAATTGACAGAGTAACAGTTATATATTACATGGGACACATTAACTACCTAGGTTTGGCTAACCTGTGGATGCGCCGTAATTGGACACATGCTGTTCCTCCATTGGTCGATCTATCCCCTTGGCCAAATCTACCTCCCCCTGTTCCTATGCTAGCTTCTACCCTGAGATGAGCTTGCTGTGCGCTGGCATCTCTCCCTGTGGCTGGCGTGTATATTGCCTTCGTTGGTTGTTAGGTGACATTATATTGCTAAGGTCACCAAGCCAACTATAATTGGTAAAAAGCCACTTTCCCCATTTTCGGCTGGGTAGTTCGGTGGGGTTTTCTCGGAATTCGTGCGTCTGGTGCTGACTAGTCAGAAAGCCTGCGAGTCTGGAAGAATATATACCTGGTCAACCTCTTCATACTCATCTGAAGCGTATGTGCTGTTTGGTAGTAAGTTGTTGGTCGAGATTTCCTCAGCTGTCATTGTTGAGTGATGTACTTGTGCTCGTTCAGTTTCGGAGTGCAAAACAGTGTGATGGGATTTCTTACACACCTTCCCTCAGAACGGCACATTTTGCGCATATGATTTGCACTTAAGCAATGGTAACAAAGCTATTTGTAGCTGCATATGCCCATCTGTCAATCACAGTAAATTTCCTAAAGGCAGGACAGTTGGAAATCCTATGTTCAGTAGTGACTCTTGTGACACACGGTGGTGAGTTTATTGTCAGTAGTCCCGTCAGTGTTTAGTGTTGTGAGGGCCTCCAACACTAATTGCAAAGTTTCTTTCTGACCATCTTTAACCTTAGAATTAGCAATCTTGGTCACCAATGGCTGGTCAGATTGTTATTGGGGAGCTACCTTAGTTGGCCCACGAATGTGGTTAACTTCAGCGTAGTTTACATAAATAAATATTACAAACATAAATTAACACTGAAAAGTGACCTTTGCAAGCAATGATGTATGTACAGTATGTAATTCTGTTACATTATGTCAACTTATCAGCGTTCGGTATGTGACGAAAGGATTTTATGGATGCTCTTTTGAACATTTTAATCATATGTACTATTTCGAATATTAGTGAACATTTAACAGGTACCGGTACTATTACATTTATATCAAATTAAAATTTATTGTTGTTATCTCCTGCATGGAATGATAAATCTTTGATCCGTCGTCCACTGAGTCACCGTCTGTGTCCGTTCAGTTTTACTGAACACGGTTGCCATATTTTCTTTGCTCCTTTTCTCTAAAATGTTCTCTATAGGAGGTATGGGATACAGTCTTACGCGTTAAACAATTATTTACATACAGTACCTAGTCCCGTCACTGCAAACTGGATAATAAAGCAGCACTCATTAACATAAATGGAAATTATGGTATGGAGTACTTTGCAGCTTTCCGACCTATAGGCCGCAACGCTGCAAAGTAGTACTTTGCAGCGTTAGGAGTAATTCACCAGAACGCTGTTAAGTTTACATAATGTAACAAAAGCTATAAAGTGCTAATTATGAACAATGGCGAATCTAATTTTATTTATTTGTGGGGAATTATTTGTAGTTATGCACTTAAACTTTCTAGAACAACCAAATAATGACGTGGTGACATACTGGATACTGGAAATACATAGAATGTATGTCGTAGGGACAGGGACATACTGAGAAGTAATGTCGCACTGCGATGTAAAGTTAGAAAATATGTCGCACTGCGATGTAAAGTTAGAAAATATGTCGCACTGCGATGTAAAGTTAGAAAATATGTCGCACTGCGATGTAAAGTTAGAAAATATGTCGCACTGCGATGTAAAGTTAGAAAATATGTCGAACTGCGATGTAAAGTTAGAAAATATGTCGCACTGCGATGTAAATGTAGAAAATATGTCGCACTGCGATGTAAAGTTAGAAAAATGTCGCACTGCGATGTAAAGTTAGAAAATATGTCGCACTGCGATGTAAAGTTAGAAAATATGTCGCACTGCGATGTAAATTTAGAAAATATGTCGCACTGCGATGTAAAGTTAGAAAATATGTCGCACTGCGATGTAAAGTTAGAAAATATGTCGCACTGCAATGTAAATTTAGAAAATATGTCGCACTGCGATGTAAAGTTAGAAAATATGTCGCACTGCGATGTAAAGTTAGAAAATATGTCGCACTGTGATGTAAAGTTAGAAAATATGTCGCACTGCGATGTAAAGTTAGAAAATATGTCGCACTGCGATGTAAAGTTAGAAAATATGTCGCACTGCGATGTAAAGTTAGAAAATATGTCGCCCTGGCGATTTGATAGTGCGAAATTAATTCCATACAAATAAACAAAATACGATCTTTTCTAAAATTATTGAGAATATGATTCTGAAAAAAACTTATACTTCTTGTTAACTATTATTTCAATAGAGCCGCTTGTATAGGCCTACTATAATTATCAGAGGGTTAGCAGATATTGTCCGTTGCTCGCAGTATTGGTCCCCTATATCTTTACTTCCCCGCTGCTCTGCTGTTTGTGTTCTTTTCCTCAATTGGTAACAATATTGTTTATTGTTTTGGTTAGAGAAAATCCGCCTCTCTAGGACTATTTTGCTTGCGTATTTCGTCCCAGGGGTCATAATACACTAGCGGAATTTTAGGGAGGAGTGGGGGGGGGGGGGGGGGGGGGGGGAGGGCATAATATTCAGTAGGCAAAATAAGGTTGTGAACCGGTTGACCGGTTCTTTTACTGTTGCTTATTATTACAGGTTTTGTTGTATATTAATTTGGATTGTTACACAAACCCAATACGTTTTCTAATACTACGGCCTACAGTATAGTTTGTTTCTTTACACATTTCAGTTTCATATCTAATATATCTTTCACAGGTTTCCATCCAGCCCACCATTTCCCTTTAGGATTTCCACCGGTAGTCCACCATTTCCCCTTAAACTCCATGTTATTCAGGCTCGAGAGATCGTAGGTTCCTCCAGCAAATACTCCGGTAGTAGTACGTGAATGGGTATAATTTGACATCTTTAGCCTATAAGGATTATCCCATGCCACAGCAAAGTTGTCGTAGGTTATCGTCGAATTACCGAAGTCGACCTTCAGGAAACAGTAGTTCTCGAGTGTCAGCTGGTAGATATTAATAGCGCCTAGAAAGTAAGATCCCTTGGGGTCTCAGAATCCCCTTCCGTATTGTTCTTCAGTTTTATCACTCCAAAAGTCCATCTTACTGTTGGCGATGCGTCTATAAAATATGAGCCAACCTCCATCGCATCTTAGTTGACTGCCGTCGGTATATAGTATCAGAATGGGAGCAGCTCCACCGACGGTCACGGTATATGCCTACCTAGACATGATAGACATGTTAGGCCTACCGCAATATGCCGCAATAATTATATAGCTGCGCAGTTATTGGGATCTATTATTACCTTGTATGGAGAGGAGGATTTCACCTCTGGTATTTCGAAGCTAAAATTTAACTCGGTATTAATATTCATTTTCCTTCGGTGTATTTATTTTATAACTTCGTTGCTTTTAAAATGTAGAAACTTTACTAATTTCTTGCCTTAAGAGAAAGTGAAACTAACTCGCTGGATGATTCCAGAAACGTCATCATTGCTCCTTCAAATTCGATAACAGCCAATCACAAACGGTTGGCAAAATCAGTGTTCAACCATTCATCCGATCACCCTTATAATGATGTCATTGGATATATTAATAAAATAAATTGGTTTGCATTGAACTTTATTTTAGTAAGCATAATAGGACAAACAATAATAGGCACAAATTTATTGAAAAAGAAGAAATATATAACACGTTTTTGAGTAGACATATATTAGTTATTATTATTCTTATTGTCAAAGTTGACTGTTATTGGTTGATCGTAATAATGTATACCGTAGTAGTACTGTACCTACTGAAATAAATAAAACGTTGTAGTACATAAGTACGTATTTACTATATACGTATTTAATTAATACACAAATTAAATTTAGTTGTTATAACAACTATATTTGCATATGGGGAACAATTCAAAACTAAATTTAAATGTTAATAAAATAAAAGCCAAAACACAAAATAAGAATAAAACATTGCGTGTCATCGAATTACTGTTAATTGTGTATATATGTAATATATCGCAATTATAAATCCTAAATCGTGACCCCTTCCTTACCACAGCGTCTAAAGGGTACATAATGTTTCATAATCGTTGCTGTCTACTTATCAGCTCAACACAAGAGGGGAGGGGGAGACACAACAAATAACATCACGGTTTAGTGAGACATCATGATATATTGACTGGGTGTTATTGTGAAACTTAAGAAAAGGAAAAAATATGCTAAAAATGTGTTACCCACCACACGACCCCCGCCCCCACACACCCACCACTCCCTTTCAAACACATAAACAAATCTTTGAAACCAATTTTTTAAATAGCTTATACGCACCAAGGAAATGCACCTTCCTTATAGAAAATAATAAAAAATGTTACCAAATTATAATATTACTAAACATAAATTGTCTCTAACTACTATTTCTACTTTCTTAAAATTTAATTTATTAAATAACTAATTTAATGCCGTATCTATTAAATACGATTGATATATACAATTGATCAATGATCAATGATACAATGATCAATGACCTAGAATACCTGACCCGATTTAGGTCAAGTACAATAAACAGATTCCAGATTATGATGCATTTATTAAATAGAATAAAATAGCCTCGCGCAGCTGCCAAACCATGCAATATTTGATCGCCCATAACTCAGCTATTTTTCAATGAAATTCAAATTGTGTTACATATTTTGAATCCTTGCAGGGCCAGCTTTCCATTGGTACCAACAAACAGCTATAAGGTAGAAGAATAACTGCGGTGGGATTGTTGTAATATTGCCGGAGACACTTTTTTTAAACTCTTGTAGCTAAAGATCGAAAGCAAAAATAGAAATTCTGGCTCACCCAGTCAGTGGTTGGGAGTTGAAACTATCTCTAACTGCTGAGGACACCAAGAATCACAAGAATGCTACGCCGGGTTCATTGTGTCAAGTTCAATGCACACATCTCCAACCAGACACTATATAACATTGGAGGTGTCTCATTGGTTCCCCCAAGCTTGACACTAGAACAAAATCGCCTCCGCTTTGCAGGACATTGCTTTCGCCGTGAGGACCAGCCAGTGCATAATCTTGTACTTTGGCAGCCTCATGGAGTGAATAAGCATGGTGGACAGCCCATGACTTTCTTGAGACGCATCTTAAAGGACACTGGCCTTGAAGATGCGGATGATCTAGCAAATGTCATGGGTGATAGGGAGTTATGGCGGTGCAATTTTGTCGATAAGCCGGCACAGCATACTTAAAAATGCAGCTGCAATGCAGCATGCCGATCCCAGAAACTATCTCTGTTTCAAATTTCATGCAATCTTATTAAGATTTGTAGAAAAATTAGGGGGGCCGTGTCACTGAATTATAACACTATATTCTGGGACATGGTGTATTGTATATGTTTAGGATCAGACATAATTTAAGATCGCAGCTATATGCCTATTACTATCACAACAGTTAACAGTAAGTCTAATATTAATCAGTATCAACTGTCAGTCCTATAGTTACTAAATATTGCTACTCTATATGATATAGTTAGATAACAATTATTAAATACCGGTATACACTATATATAGTAAATATAACAGTATTACAGCAGACCGATATTAATCACTGAGTACCGGTATATGTCAGTATGTGTCCAGCCTAAATTATATAAATTTATAATAAGCTTACTGTAGATACCGGTATTACCAATAATTAAATGATGACTGATTACATCAGATTATAGGAATTATTTCCTTTTCTATATTGCTGAAGTTAAGCAATAGGCTCAGCATTATAATGACTACTACTACTACTACTAGGTCGAGCGAACTTGGACAGTGGAAATGAGATCCTTCCAGGCTTCCCGATTCTCCATAGTTGTCGCAATTTCTTTTCTCCCAAGTTCAGTATCCCTTTCAAGTTGATCTATATATGTCATGGCTGGTCATCCACGACTACGCTTTCCATGAGTTGGTTGCCAGAAAAGTAGATCTGGTATGACCTCGTCTTTACTTCGCCAGCAGTGCCCACTAAATCTTAATCTGCATTCACGGAGGGTGGTTGATACAGGTGGTATTGTACCATAAAGCTCGGCGTTTGTCATGTGTTGTTGTCTCCAGTTGATGTTTAGGGCTGCCCTTAGTAGTCTTGTGTAGCAACCATCAATTTGTTGTTCAAGTGATTTAGTCAGTGTCCCGGTCTCACCCCCGTATAAAAATACACTTTCCACTGTGGCTTGAAAGAACTTAGTCTTCAGGTGCCTGGAGAGATCTGATTTCTAGATGGTATCCATTTTTGATAGAGCTACCCAAGCCTTTGCTTTCCTAACTTCTATGTCCTTTTTGATACTCTCTATCCATGATCCAAGGTACTGGAAGTCGTCGACCTTCCTTAGTTGATTATTATCAATGGTTGTCAAGTTTCCATCAACATTGAAGGTCGTGAATTCGGTCTTGGTAGCATTTATATGCAATCCAACCTCCTTAGCAGCCCTCTCCACTTTATATAGTAGAAGCTGTGCATCTGCTAGCGTATTAGAGAGCAGGGCGATGTCATCCGCAAAGTCGGTGTCTGTGACTGTAGTTGCCGGATATCTACAACTTCTGCGTTCTTGAAGTGTGAATCCCAGATCTTCACCCTTTGTGGCCGGTCTAATTGCGTAATCCAGCACAATTACAAATAGTAATGGTGCTAATGTGTCACCTTGCAGTACACCAGCCAGGATTGAGAAAAACTCAGTTTCACCATCTGGTGAGAGTACCTGCGCTTCTGTATCACAATATAACAATCCAATGCCAGCAACAATTATTTCTGGTATTCTATAAGCTCTTAGGATTTCAAGCATTTTACCTCTGATGATCTAATGACCTAATGGGTATATAACAGGACTACGAGCTTATAAATCTGATTAAATTGAATTGATAATATTACGATTTACGATATATATACCCTAGAGTTATTAGACGCTAAATACAAATATTTTCTACTGACTAAATTACTTATCACTACTAAATTACTTAAGTATATACAACGAGTTGAGATTACACAATCTCCAAATAAACAATAAACAAAAGTTACACGAACAATTTTAAGGGTAATTTTACAGGATTGTTACTAACCAGAACTTCGAATTTCTGATTCTTACGGGGGTTTACTACGGAATTTTGAATTTAATAAAGTAGCATTCAATAATTCGCGTTGTCTAGATAAGGAAATACCACCGTCTGATGGCTTATAGTCTACACTATAAACAAACGTACCCGGAGTGTCCTATACCTAGAAGTTACTTATCATAGCCTACGCTAACGGACCTACAGTATTAACCTCTTTACAACACAAAAATACTGCGTACACACTAAATTCCATTTCAGGAAAGTGCTGTACTCTAAACCCTAGATTAGATACTAACACTTGTACAACATATAACTCGCAGTTAAATATACTTGAACAGCTAAAAGAAACTCAACATCTGCCGGATTGACCAGAGTATTTAGTCTTATTCATCCGATGCTAAAGAAATCACCGGTCGACCTATGCCAAGCAGTCCTGAAGTAGTACTGGGGTTAATTTAACTATTACGGTATGTACAACTAGCACAATTACTGTAGGAATAAACTTAGGGACATGAATGTTGTACATTACTTGCATAAACTCTGAATAATAAATATTACGCTACCCGTACAGATTATTTAAATAAAACACAAGCCAAAATGCTGACAGACTACTGCTAAATCCAAAATAAACTACATTAGATGAAGTTTCCGAAATTATTAGTTAGTACGCGTTCCAGACTACGTGGTACGACTTATTCTTTAGTGGAGGAGGAATTACCTTACAACAGGGAAGCCCCCATTTCCTAACAAGCATTCAATGGACAATTAACCCACAACACTGCAATTCACCTCAAACCCAACAACAATCAGACAACAATTCAGCCTACGAGTTACTTCTACAATCTGAGCAGGATTACACACCTGCTCAATACTACACTTGCAGATAAACAAAGCTGACAGAAATATGTAAACCATAAAAGAAATAAGGGGTGATCAATCCCAAATCTCCCCAACAGCCTACTGTATATAAATATGTCACAATCGAATTAATATTGCTATACAGAACCACTGGAAGAGTACCGCTTGGCCTACATTTACCGCCTGACCAGTACAGTAAGGTTTTATTGTCCCTGTGGAACAATAAAAATAAAAAATGGAATAATGTTCTTAGCTAGAGTGTTACCGGTTAAAAATATATTATTGTTCGCGCTTTTAGACCTTTAACAGTTTAACCTGTTAATTTACGTGTATTATGTTGTCTGACAGCCCGCACAAAATATGACCACAGTAGAAGCCAGTCTAGAACGGCTTATGACCCACCGTGTGTGGGAGACTGAGTTCTATGGCCGAGAGTGGGTCGGCTACTTTGTATTATTCGATTGATCTCTACTATATAATCTCCAAAAACTATGTTTATTTTCAGGGCAATACCAGCAGTTCCTCTAGATGCTGTGCTCTAAATACCACACAGAGTTATGACTTATACTAATTACAACGGAGGGTTATGGAACATCACGGTTTATAGTACTGAAACACGTTAATTTGCCGACTGTTACTACTCATATAAGGTCATATATAGGTATATGGTCTCGGGCAAATTTAGAATGTCAGAATGAAGGATTTGCCGTATTGCGACATCTACATATGTGAACAAGGCCAGTAAAACGAAAATCGTGCTGATTTGCCGAAATATAACATAGGCTCTATGCATAAAGAAACAGCTGGCTAATTTCATGATTATAGCTCTGTAGCAAAACAGACACTAGAGGGCATAAGTCTATATGTACATTCTTCAATAATTTGAAATAATGCTGGCCTTTTTAGAGTAGTTCGCGAATTGCACAAAAACGACAAATAAGGCGTCCCTATCCCAGAACGAAGAGGGTCGTGGTTACAGGACCAGATTTGCCCTTAGTAAGAGGGTCTATGCAGCCACATGTGGCACCTCCATTATGCTGCATGGAGGGGGCAAGTTTTCTTGATCAATGACCTAGAATACCTGATCCGATTTAGGTCAAGTGCAATAAACATTCCAGGTGTTCATTAGTTCCCCCCAATCTTGAACAAAGCCGCTCTTGACACTTGAGCAAAGCTGAAATTTTGTTGATAAGCCAGCATAACATTCTTAATGCATGCTGCATTGGTCATGCCAATTGTGGATTGCGTAGTGGTGGTAAAATATTTTATTTTTTAAGCCTGTTAAGCCTGCATATGCATAGCATCTCAATGTACAGCTTCAATGCAGCAGGTCAATTATAGTAGTAGTAGTGGCTTCCGGAATCAGGACAATCAACAAGCATCATAACATAACATAACAATAACATTGTTTTGAAAATTACTGTATATTGTTCGACATTATCAATATATTGGGTGCAGGCATTAGTTCGAAGTTTCTGTGACCATTATTAACTTGTTGCTATGCACATTCGTTGCTATGCATATTCGTTGCTATGCACATTTGACCAGTTGCAAACAAGGTCCAAAAACACAGGTTACAAAAGGGCCGAATCTAACCAAAACAATAAACGAATTAGTATATATACAAGACAGAAATAAACGATATGAAACACTTAATTAAGATAAATTAAAAAAAAAGTAAAAAATGCCGTTGCCGTTCATTTGTTTATTGTAACTCAGAGGATATTATTAAAACATGTTGGTCGAACTATTTCTGTTTCTATTATTGTTGCTTACTATTAGAGAATATTATATTGGTTTGTTACAGAAACACCTACTGCTACGGGCTACGGTACAGTTTGTTTATTTCTGGAACTTGAACTCTTTAGGTTCGTTTCGGCTTGCATTTAAGTTTCATCTCTAATGTTTTATTCAGCGGTTCCCATTCATTTGGATGAGTTCCACCACTCCACCATCCATTACTGAAGTTAAACTTCTTGTTATCCAGGTCCGTTAGATCGTATTTTCCATTATCCAATACACCGGTAGCAGCGGTCCCAACAGTACGTGGATTGGTATAATTTGCTACCTTTAGCTTATAACTACCCCCCACAGTAAAGTCGCTGTAAATTCTCGTCCAGTTACCCAAGTCGACCTTTCCGTAACAATCCTTCCCGTATGTCAGCTGATAGATATTCCACGCTCCAAGGAAGTAAGATCCGTTGGGATCTCCGAATCCTCCGTAGTAATTAGGACTACCTTCATACCAGACGTTAATGTCGTTGTTGATGCGACTGTAGAATATAATCCAGCCTCCGTCGCATCTGAGTTGCTTTTTTGAGGTGGATAGATACTCAATGGGAGCAGCTCCATCGACGGTATATTGGGTCTCGGATTGTATAGCTTTATCGCACATATTAGAATGAGCGTAGGGATCACAATCTACCTCATTGCATTCGATAAAACGTCGATAAAAGACATCCTCAATGGAGGTTGTTGTTGAAGTGATTGTTGTAGAGACAGTAGTGTCGGTGGTGGATAACTCAGTACTAGCTGTACTCTCGGAGGTGGATAACTCAGTACTAGTTGTACTCCCAGTAGTTGTACTCCCAGTGTTGCCTTCCCAACCAGTAGTTCCATTGCCGGTAGTATTTGGGACTGTCGATGTTGGTATCCCCAATCTATTCTCCTTGTTAGGATTTCCCAGAAGCCACCCTGTTACACCAGCTGCAATCGCCACCAACACAAATACAATAAGTCCAAAAATTATACGCCGTTTTTTACGGAATTCTGGTCGGCCTTGGTGCCCAATTTTTACTTTTTTTTATCATTTTATTTTGTTTGTTTATCGAAAGTTTCGGATAGTAATTTTATTTTATTTCGCTAACATTTAATCATTTAATCAATCTGCCAGGTTTTAGCTCGAATTGATCATAAATGATCATAGGAATATTAATTACAGTTAATGATGTAATCAAAATACTTAAATGTTTGTTGTGACGATTTTCCACCACGACATAGAATAATTTATAAAGAAAGAGAAAAAATAGTAAAAATAGAAAGCAAATCTAAAACAAATGGTTGCAGGCACCCTAAAGTAAACAAAAGGGCTAACACCAAATGTATATTATATATGTATATTATATATTTCTTTATATTCTTATTTAAGTTCTAGAATGTTCCATAACAACCACTTTTATTATGAGAGTACAGTAGCTAGAAAAAAGTAGCTAGTAAAAAATAGATTCTCAGTGAATATTTAACAATTATTGTGAAAGAAAGTGTTGGGCACCAAGACATACCAATAGAAGATCGCCTTATCTTATCAGTAGAAGGAGGATCTTCCTCCAGTTGACACTCCTGATCTTCCACGATGGTCTCAAAGTATTTTCTGAATACGCTCGGCGACCATTTCGGTGCCTTATTCCATGGAAAATCCAGGTTTCTAAATCTGTTTTTCTTCATCTCGAAACCTGGTTTCGGGATCTCTGGTGGGCACATAACACTGGCATTGCATTTGTGGAGATCATAAAATACGTCATCACTGCAGTTTGAGCTGCGTGACATTGTCACTCCACTAACAATGATACTTCAACTTATAGCTGCTAAATTAAAGATTATAAATGCATTGACTGAGAAATGAAATAATTAACATTGATGTTAATGTCTAGAATAGAAAATCCTAGGAAACTAATAAAATTAATTGTTACAAAATGCCTGTCTTTTAACTCAATTTAATTGGTTTGATAATTAATACAACCAGGAAGCTAAGGAAAATGAAACAAACGTTCATCCATTTCTTCGTTGCTTAGTCTGGTTTAGTAGCATTTTCAATAATAACTCATATTGGCATGGGAACTAAAGGTTTCTGGAACTGTTTGTTTAACATTTAAAAAAAGATCCTGTCCAGATTGGCCGAATTACCGAAATATTATCTCGTAGTTAATGTCAACATTACCGATTTTCAATCAAAAAAACATCGGTTTACAGTTGTCGTCATGTAAACTGAAAAATAGAAAATGTAGGCCTAATTCGGATGCAGAATAAGTGATATTGTGGGGATAGGGGTTTGTCACGATCTAGTTCCTTAACTTTACTGTAGGGCCCTTTTTGGTCTGAAACTAATTTGAGATGAAGAAATAATGTTAGTACAGTATGAAACTAGAAAGCCAGCAAGCTGGCTTTAAACGAACCTGCCCCTCAAACCAGTACCCTGAGTGAGTGAAAATGAAAACACGATAAATTGCCATGAACTCAACGATAGAAACACCAGCTGATGGTACTCATGTGGGCCTAGTAAGCTACTACTATTTATTGAATGGATAGGCCCAAACTGCAGAGAAGTATATTACTTGCCAAAATTATTACTATCTCACTCTATCCCAGACAGTAATAAACATCAACTGTAAGTTTGTATAATGTATTACCCCACCAGATGAATACCTCTTCCCAGTGAATCCTATGACAATAATCTATAAGGTTACTCACTGCTATGTTAGGTGGGAGGGAGTTGATGATAATGAATGAGGAGGGACACAACTAACACTACGTTTGTCTATATGGGCGGTCTCCTTATAGCCAGCTGGCTGGCTTTTCTAGTTGAATCATATTATCCTGCAACCAAATAATTTGCGTTTTTTTGCCGGACTAACAAATTTTGGCGACGTTCTGTGCGAGATTGTTGCTCAAATGACTGAACAGCCTAAATAAAAAAGTTAGTACATACTCGACGTGTTGAAATCGGTGAAATTCGACTTTAAATTTTCAAAACCGCTATTTTTCAGTGACCCCGTGATCGAAACGCCACAAAAATATACAGTCTTGTGCGCAACCAAAATTTATGTAGAGTTTATTATTAAAATTTTTGCGTACCTGCTTGAGTTTATTGTTTATTGAGTTATATTGGATGGTTATACACACACACACACCCCACCACATCGTGTTTTTGAACGGCTCAACTCTTGTCCAAATCATAATATGTCCATCGCAAGTGGAGGTGCCATGGGGCACTGTACTGGCGGCCAAGTACTGCAGGGTTGAGCACAGTAGTGGCAGAGATGATGGTATTGACAGATAGGAGGCCATGATGAGATAAACTGCGGACATACAATGTATCAGATAGTATTTCCAGGTCTATCTTTTACATGAGCCGTTATCTGAATGGTTAGAGCGTCAGACTTCCAATCCGGAGGTCACCAGTTCGATACCACCGTGATGTCATTGCTGACTTTGCAAAACGCTGTGCCCAACAAAAAGTTATAATGGGGCACAGTGGAAGACACAATATCAATAGTGAAGTCATCAGGCAGGATTCGATCATTGTTTAACAGTTGTTTCTCAAAGTCAAAGTACTAGTGTGTGGTGGGGTGGGTGTTATAGCTCAGTGGTGGGTGGTTATTTAGAGAAAACTGTATGCATGTTGTTATTGGTGTTTTGATGCTTTTTTTATGATTTTGATGTGTTTATCTTTTAAGCGTACTATGTTGGGGAACAATGGGACATATCTATAATTGGAATACATCAGGATGTATTCAAAAATCAGTTGCAATTTATTTACATCAATTACCTCATGTCAATTAATTAACAATACACAGAAAATTAAATATATCTGTTGAGTTGATATATTAATTAAACGAATATTCTAGTAATAATTATGATTCCAAAAGCTTGTTTCGTTTTTTTACTAGCAGATAGGTATCCAGATTTCCTTTACCCTTTATTGATATCGATCCTCTATAAATGAACTCAAACACTGTGTTTAATGCCATCATGGTGCTAGTTGATACCTGGACTTCATTGGTGACACCTGTTGAGTTCATTCTTGAAGCTACATTCACTGCATCGCCCCATATATCGTAATAAAGTTTGCTTATTCCAATAACCCCTGATGTCACGGGACCATTGTTCATTCCACAGGTTACTTTGAATTCGAAACCCATCATACTAGTGTTAATATGTTTAATTATCTTCTGTAGATCTATTACGAAGTGCATTATGGTTATGAGGTGTTTGTTCTTAATTCTATCTTCAGCATTTACTACATCTAACCCGGATGCTGCCATATAGGTGGCACCAATTGTTTTTATCTTGCTAATTATGCTGTATTTCGGTTTGTTGAGAAGTTCATCAAAATCTCCGATAATTTCATTGAGTATTCGAAGGTATCCAAGACCACCTTCAAAGTCCTCTTCGTAAAAGTCCCAAAAGTTAATTATGGAAAAGAATATTATACCAATATCTGAGTGGTTCTTTGAGTAGGTTAAGTTGACTTTTAATTCATCCGAGACGCGTTTTGGTATTATAACTCCTAGTAACCACTCAGCTTGTTCTTGTATTGATGTAATATTTTCCCTTTCTTTTTTGGCTGTTACTTCACCATGAAAGTTTACCCGGGAACTGATATCAAATTCTCTGTTTATAATAAATATTAATATAATTAGTGCGAGCGTAATAACTATTATTTGATACTTCGCGCTGCCTTCAAACTCCACTACATCCTCATTGCAATTGTATGAAAGAGATATATAGATTAGAAGATATAATATTGGAATGCTGGACAGGAATACAAGTACACATTTTAGCCACGACTTGATTTGTACAAAATTTATCGAATGCATGTAGGTTACAGAAAGTAGGAAAAGTTTATAGTCATTGTTTTGTACATTATCACACTTTTTATAAGTTAAATAAACTGTAACTATTGGAATTATAAGTAATATTACATCACACATAATCCTGGAATATGGCATGTTCAAGAAATCAATAAATGATGGTCTATAAGGTATATTCTTCACATTAGAGACAAACCAAATAGTTTGCTGTATGAAGATGAATGTTTCTATTATCAAAAAAACCATGAAGCAAATATAAAATTGAAATTGAAGTTCATTTCTGAATAACAAAAAAATACTTATAGATAGTGCTAAATATATAGCAAACCCAATAAAGACATCAAAATATATGAACCGGCGAAGCGTCTTAGCCATTTGAGAGGATCTTAACCACGGGGATTCCTTCGTAAACCATTCACTGTACTGATCTTCTAAATCTTCATCATTAAATCGTAAAGTAATTTGTTTTACCGGAAGACTGTTGTAATCCATTGCAACTGGGTTCTCATTCAATGCTTCCACCAATGGTATATCATCATACTCTTCAAATTCGAGGTCAACAAGGCCAATAGCTAGTGCAACTTCTCTTTTTTGTGTATTATAATATGACTGTAATGTGTCAGCACTGGCAGAACCCTTTATGCTCTCATCACTGATCGTTTCCATGATAGTACTTTGCTTTTCAAGTTTGACGTTTTCAAGTCGCTTTACAAATGATGACCCCCAACCCCAGTGGCTGTAACTACACAATGAGGTACGGCTTTTTGTAGAGTACGATATATGGTGATTGGTCTTCCGATATAATATATGATACGTTTTAATCCCATTGAGAAGTTGTATGATGTTCTGATCATTTATCACACTTTCCTCAACTTTATACATATCCTGTAATTGTCCAAGTGTGGTTCCAGTGATATGAACTTTTCCGGGGATGCCAGATGCTTCCATCCCATTGGCTATAGTCACATCTCGAGACCACACATCAAACTTAAACCTTTTAGTTCCCAAAATTCCACAGAGCACTGTTCCTGTGTGGATTCCAACTCTTAAATCAATGTTTTCGTCTAAATCCAGATTGAAATACCGTATTGACTCACCCATTAGTAGGCCCATTTCCACACAACATTTCGCATGATCTTCCCGAGGTTCTGGGCAGCCCGCCACGCAATAATAACAATCCCCCAGTGTGGAGATCTTTTCACAGTCCAACTTCACGGCATTCTCGTCAAAGCGTCCAAATAAATCATTGAGCAGAGCAACTACTACAGCAGCACTCCTCCCAGAGGCCATATCTGTGAATCCAACTATATCAGCATATAGTATAGACACGTTATCCATCTTCTGCATTTGGTAATCATGAAAAATTATGTTTTCCCTTTGGCCCAGCCTGTTTTCATCCCAATCACTACACTCTCTATTCATAATTTTCTCAGCAACCATAGGTGGCAGTAATAAATAGAGCATCTTCTCTCTCACCGATTTCCCCAGCTCCAACTCAGAGCTTGCCATTATAGAATACACTTTGTGCATAAACATAGTTCGCTCTCTCACTGTCCTCCGGAGACCAGAGTGAATGCATACTACATGTAGAAATATATGGAGTAGAATCTTGTAAAATTGGTGTGTCGATAGATTACCGCCGGGCCCAGCTCCACTCTTTGTGGTGTGTTGAATGACACAGTCTGTAATATTGTAGGCAACACTGACAATGATTCCCAAAATACATGATAAGTATATCGGCAGTGGTAGCATTGCATTGATTATTAGTAAAATCTCTATGGATATTGTAAAAGTTCCCATTTCATATAGAAGCTCGTGTTGACTTACATCATAAATCTTATCCCTTTTACCGAAAGCTGCAAATAAACCTGCACACATAACTACAACAATGAGAATTGACAGTGTCAACTTATGACCTTTCCGGAATAGTATTACAGCCATAAATGTTAGAATAGCCAAAGTAACAAATACACATATGCTTGGAATTAACATTTTTGTTCTTGTTAGTGATTCTACTAGCTGTGTGTTAATAACCACGAAGTATATGATGTGAATTGAACAAGCCACCCATAAGTACGTTATAGTGATCCTGAATGCCCGCTGTTGCAAGGGTAAAGTGCTTTTCTGATATTGCTCTTCCAACTGGTTGTTACTGAATTTGGGGTTCCACCATGAACCGTTGTGTCGCTCGTATAGCAATGGCCAGCGATATCCAAATACGCGCTTTACACATGTTCTAAAACATCCATCTACATCATCTTTACCATCATCAATAACGGTATGCTCTTCTATGCTGTCGATAATGTCAATATTGATTCCCGACATTTTAATGTTTATATTTTTAATTATATGTTTCGTAGGCGTGGTTTACTGATATAAATTGTTCGTTAATTAATGATATCTCTTCAACGCAACGTTGTGATATCTCCTATTTTTCTTTGACATTTTTGTTAGATAATTTTAATATATATTTACACTTTGATCTGTTTTATATATATATTATTTGATTAAAAGTTAATTAATAATTCTAGTTTACAATGTGCTGGATATATAACCATTAACCTGTATTTTATAACACTAGGTGCTATACAAAAGCACTAGCTATGGTGACAATTAATTTCTGTAATTCATAACGTTCAACACTAATAACAAACGTGACCTTGCCATTCAAGAAAACTAGTGCGCAGTGTCATGCGGAACTGTAACTTAAAAAATAGTGCGAGCTTCCAGAATAATGTAATTGTTACGCATACTACCTCAGAATTGATAATTAGAATTTAGTTAACAGCTACGTATAGCACAACATTTTTATAACATAAATCATTGTTACCATGGCAACATTCTAGAGTTCTATAATAAAGTATAAATATTATGCACTATTCTACAACATGAATAAAATAATTTGTTTTATTAATGTTTGGTAACAAAGCGTAGTGTTAGAAATATAACAATGTAGTGTTTAAAAAACTCAAATAAAAATTAAAGCCTAAAAAAATACAAAAAAAACATAAAAACAAAAATAACAAAAAAATTGTAACACATAATTATCATCAACATACAACACATAAAAAATCAACACAAAAAAATCAAAAAAATCAAATCAAAAAACATAAATATTCATTTAAATGTATTCAGAAAATTAGTTAAAAATAAAGTTTTTTTTTAAATTGGCATTAGTGTGGCCTCTGTGCCCACTTTTTTTTAGCATAAGCATTAACAGCTAATTTTTTTATAAATGTTATAGAACACGTGTTAGCTATCAATTTTGATAAAAAATTTTGTTCTAGAACACTTTTTTTTATACTAGCTAGTTTTTTTCAACTTTTTTTATAAATGCTATAGAACACGTGTTGGTTATCAATTTTAAAAAATATTTTTGTTCTAGAACACTTTTTTTATAAATGTTATAAAAATAAGAAAGTGAGTTAGTATCAATTAAATCCTAAGAAAAAAACACTTTTACATGAAAAAAATTGGTCAAAACGTGGGCACCTGGCCACACTAATGCCTTTAAATTTACGAGCCATTTTTAAATATAAAAAATTAGCTATATTATGTTCTAGAACATTGTACCTTTTATTTTATTTATGATTTAAAATATATAATACTTTCAACTCGTCAACGTTGCCATAGTAACAATGATTTTATGTTTTACAAATATGGTGCTATACGGAACTCTAGCCAATTAAACATTTAACTACTCTTTATTCCATAATTGTAACATTACTCAACGCCGTTAGTATTACAGTATTAACAGCGAGTTGTTATTTAGCACTTTACAACTTTAGAGGACATTACAGCATTGTATTGGCCTGTACATTTAGTATTGTATTTGGTGTTATTGTTAACGTGGTAACCCATGACGGCGTTATGTAATGTCCACTAAGGGAACATTACTTAACGCCGTCATTGGATACCACGTAAACAATAGCTGGAGATTTGCCTGACAGCCAGATAGGCCTACTGCATTACCTACCTACCGGTAGGCGGGGTATATATATTAATAACCAGTAGGGCCTATATATATTATTATAACATGGCTCCAAACGCCACCATAAATATAAGCTAACTTATTTATAACATAATTGATGTCATTTTTACATTTATTTATACAGCAACTAATATAATTTGTGCAGTTTCTATCACTTATAATGTATATGTACAATCATTTCCTAATGTTAAAATTTTGAATAAAACTACATACATACTTGTTGCAAAGTGCTTTACAGTGTTCTGATCCTCGTGGCTTTATTTTCACTCACTCACTAACGTTCGTTCGTGTAACAAAGCCACTGTAAAAGCCTTTGCTGAATTGCCCCGTTATTTTTATTATCTTTTACATTAAAATACTATGTAGTTGATTTAATAAGTGTAAGAGACCGTATTATTGCTGTATCGGTGTTTTTAGAGGATCTAAGACCTATTTCCTCCGTATGTGTACTGTGAAAGGCATATTTTATGATTCTATGGCAATTCGTGACGCAAAGGGGTGATAGCTACTCTTGAACAGTAGTTACTATGACTACGGTTAACAGCTGACATTCATACGTGTTGATTTCCTTTGTTCTACGGCGTCTCTCAGTTCAGTCAGCCAATTAGAGCGTTTTTGTGGCTCCTTGTACAGAAAATTTCCGAGAAATGACGCAATGCCTATGTGCAGTGTTTACATTCAGTCCTGAGCCTAAGAAAGAACGGCTTGGAAGTATTTTGTGCTTTACTGTTTTTTAGTCGTACACTAGTAGGTTTAATTATAAAGGGCATATATCCTTTAACTGCGGACTACATACCTAACGACTACTGCTGACTGATGATCATACATGCTGACTGCTGAAACATTGCAAACTCATAACAATCAGTGTTCAGTTGTTGTTTTATTCTGCTATTTACCGTCAGTTCTTCATAATATGGTTGATGAATAATTATATTTGGAATAACGATAAATCACCCCGAAACCCAATATTCTTGATATACCGAAGGTAAGAGAGAAGGGTTACAAATAAACGATTGTGACTTATGTTAAAGTGGTTTGAAGTGAATCTAATGTTATTTGATAGACCCTACATGATTCAGTCTGTGTTCCTTTTATATGTGACTAAAATCAGTGAAGATTGGCAGATTAGTGTGCAGTATTGTGCAGCATTGTGTATGAGTGAGTCTGTTAAAGAAGCAATTCCTAAAGAATGCGCCATATATGTGAATTATAATTAAGCCATATCGTTGTGAGTAGTTTAAGTCATAACTCTGTTTATATAGATAAAGCGCCACGTCCTAAAGGAACTGTTAATATTACCGAAGGTGAATAATATTGTCAGAGATTATATAATACTGTCAGTCGAATAATACATTAGGCTTACATAGCAATAAAAAATTAAACCGTCGAACCCAATCTCCCGGGAATATCCAGCGGGTGAATGGTCGCGCACGGATTGGTTTCGACTAGTGTAGTGAATCAAATACTTGTCAAAGACTAAAAAACTGATTTAATATCTAGAAGACATCTTAATTTGGTGGGTTAAACTGCCAAAGGTCTGAAAGCGCGAACATTAAAGGATATTTAGCTTCTTTATTGCAGTAAGCAATAAAGTTGAAAGTACCGGTCAACCGGTAAACCTGAACAGTACACCTGTAGGTCAGTAGGCCCAACCGCTAGAACCGGTACTGCCGTATAAGTACACTAGTATTATTCAATTTGATTGTTGTATACCGGTAGGCTGTTTAAGAGATTAGGGACTGTACACCCCTTGTTTCTTTTGGAGCTTACTTATTTCTGTCAGTTTTATTTGTTTGTAGGCCAGTATTGAACAAGAAGGCGTGTAAACCTGATCAGATTGTACAGACAATTTGTAGGCTGAGCTGTTGTCTGATTGCTGTTAAGTCTGAACGGATTACAGTGTATGTAGAGCACCTGTCCGATTAAGTACGATTAGGAAGTAGGGGCAGCGTACGCAGTTAGGTAAACCCCCAACTAAAGAATAAGTCGCACTACTGGGTTAGAGCGCATACTCCCTAATCATTTCGGAGTCTGCATGTCCTGTGGTTTATTTAGGCTTGAGAGTAGTCTGCCATCGTTTAGTCTGTACTTTGTTTGTGTAAGTCTGTACGGGTAGCGTATAATTTTATTTAGATAATTTGTAGGCTGGATAGTTGTCTGGCTGTTATTAGGTCTGAACGGATTGCCGCGTGTGTAGATCATCTGTCCGATTAAGTACGGTTAGGCAGTAAGGGCAGCGAACGCTGTAAGGTAAACCCCAACTAAAGAATAAGTCGCACTACTGGGTTAGAGCGCATACTCCCTAACCATTTCGGAGTCTGCATATACCGTAGTTTGTTTAGGCTTGATAGTAGTCTGTCAGTGTTCGGTCTGTATTTTGTTTGAGTAGTTTGTACGCGTAGCGTAATATTTATTATTCAGAGTTTATGCGATTATCCGCAACATTCATTCCCTAAGTTTGTTCCTACAGTAATTGTGTTTGTTATACATACCGCTATAGTTAAATTAACCCCGGTACTACACGGGCTGCTCGGCGTAGGTAAAGACTGGTGATTTTGTGCATCGGTCACTCCAGCAGATGCCGTGGTTCTTTTAGCTGTTCAAGTATATTTAATTACTGATTATCTGTTGTACAAGTACTCGTACCTAATTTAGGGTTTAGTGTACCGTACTTTCCGAAGTAATTATTGTAGGCATTATATTTGTGTTGTAAAGTGGTTGATAGGCACATTCGATTAGCTCTATTAACTTCTAGGTAGGAACACTCCGTGATACATAACGTAGAACCTATAGCGATACGGCTATAGGTCGTCAGGCGGTGGTATTTTCCTATCTAGACAACGCAGTGTATTTACTACTACTTATTATTTCAAAACACCGTAGTACCCTGTCCGTGTAATAACCAGTTTTCTAACCCTTTGTTAGGCTGGTTTGTAGACTTCTTGTAAAATTACCCTAAAAATTCGTATTTTGTGTTTTTTGTAAATTTTTGTGTTTATTTAGAGATTGTAATCTCACCCGAATTGTACGTTATTTGTAGTATTAAGTAACTTAGGTAAATTAGAATTATTTGTTTTAGTGTCTTATAAGTAACACTTCATTGAAAGCGCACCGCTTTGTGTAGTGATTACTCCCCAGAAATAATAACATTTATTTCAAACATTGACAAAACCCACTAAAACGGGTATATATATATTATAAATCAAATCTAACGATTTATAAATCGTAGGCCTACCATACAACCATTAGGTCTCAATATCAGTTGGATTACTGCTCAAATAACGGTAATAAAGTAAGTAAAGTAACCAAGTAACCCTAAAATTCAGAAATTCAATTATTTAAAATAATTGATATACCGGTATTTACGATAGGCCTATTATCTTTATTTCTATAAATTTCGGCTGAAATTATACCGGTACTTGTAATTAAACCTAGTCTGTAATAATACTTATATAGTTATATATACTATAAGTATACCGGTATTCTAATATATTATATATATATCACGCTACACTGAGTAGCAGTAACGGTAATTAATTACTAGGCTAGCAGTT
>JAUCBJ010001015.1:0-35358 GCA_032718475.1 Nemertoderma westbladi | reverse complement strand
CTGTACCGTGTTAACAAACTACTCCTGTCACTGATTTCTAGAAGAGTACACTTTGAGGAGTCAATCCAAATATGTTTTAGATTTTTTTATCTCTGACTACGTGTACCCTAAGTTTTCCTGAGTCGCTATACAGAATATTAATTATGTTTTCGTACAGTAGGGGTTAATGACATCTAAGGTAAATTAAAAACGTTTTCGGTAGTTCATAGTTTCCCTCCCACCAATAACATTTTACTGGTACTGTTATTATTATTATTATTGTCGTAATTACCTCTCAACATGTTGTAGTAGTAGTACAGCACTACTGTAGGAAAAAACCAACAAATAAACTCGATGAAAACAAATTGAAATTTTGAAAGTTGAAATTTTAACACAATGTTCAAAAGACGTGACTGATACAAAGTTATAGACAAAATTTTGAAAAGTTATATAGAAGTGACATTTTGGCGCCCAAAACCGAAAAATGTAAATTTTTTTTTATTTTTGAATTTTTTGGTTATAAAACGAAATACCGGTGCATAAAATCCTCTATAACTTTTGCGTATCACCCCCATTAGATGCCCCCTACCAAATCTCGTAACATTTCAAGTACTTGGTCACGATCCTTAGCATTTTGAATCAATTTACCAAATTTGTCAATAAAATTGGCGGGTAATTTAAATTTCAAAAAATATTGGTTAAGAAATATCTAAGACACCTTGGCATTGTGTATTTAGCGTATAAAAGGCAACAATGAATCAGTAAGGCTGGAAAAATGGAAGCTGTTTCCTAAAGGTAAAGGCCACACTTAACCCTATTAAACCCGGAGGGGGGGGGGGTCAATATGACCCCCCCCCCCCCCCCCCGTGGTATTTTTATTATAATTCTGAAACAAAAGCAGTTGGGAATCTGAAATTTTATGACTTTTCCTAAAAATCTATTGTCTTTATGGTAGTGAAAACCGTTTTCAAAAATATTGGGTACTTTTCGAGTTATAGCACCATTTTTTAACCCTACTTTTGGCACTTTTTTGAGACGTTTTTTGAAAATTACATTTCATTAAATACGAATTGTAACATCTCTATTTTTGATTTACACCGGTTTTTTGGTGTTAAAAATTGGATGGAATTCATATAAATTGATTTAGAAATTTCAAACTTGTTTTTTTCGATGGGTGCCAAATTTTGGTGCCAGCACCAAATTTTGAAATAAGTCAATTTTGTAAATTGATTGTTTGAAACTTGTTTTTTACGCAATTGGGGTTTTTTGGGGTTCTGGATTCGATGAAATATATACGAGTTGCACCAAGCGTATCAAACTTGTATTTTTCGGTGCTGTATGCAAATTTTGGTGCTAGCACAAAATTTTGAAAATCCATTCAATAGATAAAATTGCTTGTGACAATTTATTTCTTGCGTTTTAGAGGTTTATGGCTGTTCTGAATTCAGTGGAAAATATAATTATCGAACTAGACTTCTCAAACTTGTATTTTTCTGATGTGGGTGCAAAATGTGGTGCTAGCACCAAATTTTGAAAACCATCAAATATATCAATTGATTGTGTCACCTTGTTTCTTGCGTTATACGGGTTTGTGATGGTTCTGAATTCAATGGAATCAGTAAAAATTTCATAAGAGTTCTCAAACTTGTATTTTTCGCCGGTGGGTGAAAATTGTTGTGCCAGCACCAAATTTTGGAAAATATGCAAATTGATAAGTAGATAGTATCACCTTGTTTCTTGCGTTATACGGGTTTATGAGGGTCCTGAATCCGATGGAATCAATAAAAACAGCACTGGACATCGCAAACTTGTACTTTTTGGTGATGGGTACGAAATTTGGTGCTAGCACCAAAATTTGCCAAATTTTGCCGAAAAATACAAGTAGCAATGATCTGGCATATTAGAAATGTATTCCATTAGAATCAGCGCCCTCGAAAACCTGAAAATGTGAATTGATAGTATCGTATAAGTGAATTAAAAATTTTGTGTTCTAACTGAAAAGTGCTGGTTACTTGTTTTTTTCATTTTTTTCTTACGCAGAGAGGACTAAACAGCCATTTATTGTAATCATATCATTTTTAGATATTTTCCAATGTATTTTGCACCCCAGAAAACCTGTATTGAAAAATAATTAGCCGAAAATGTAACTTTCAAATTTTGTGAAAATTGTGCACTACTTGTAATTTTGGTGCTGCAATATAACCACCCCAGTACATTTTTTCGAAAATTTTTTTCCAGACAAGTGATACCTACGTACAAACAAAAAATCAGTTAAGTATATCTTCAGTATATATTCAGTTAAGTATATCTTCAAGAAAATCTATGAAATCCCTGAAGGTCAATGTTACTACTTTTTATTTGTCAAATATCAGCACAAAGACTAAACATCTTTCTCTTTAGCCACTTTCACCCAAGGAAGATTGCTGCCATTGATACTTCCATATATAAAGATATCGCGTATATACGTTGAATATTAAACACAGTATTATTGGGAGAAGCAAATATAATTCATGCCGTAGGCAATTGAGTATACTTATAAAAGCACCACGTTGTTTAATAATATCTGAATCAAAACTACATTTATAATCTAAAAAATTTCCCAAATGTTGAGCCTCTTTGACCCAATTAAGACTGTTGCCATTATTGAGTTTCATTGGAATACCCGGAGGCGGCCAAGATAAACCAAAAGTAATACATTTTGATTTGTCAGGATTCGTACTCGTGCTGAATGAAAGGTTATTCTCCCGTGCAAAATTGCTACATAAATTAATCATATATTGAAGTCCGGTAAGAGACGGGCACAGCAGTAATAAGTCATCCGCATAAACAAGTAAACCAAAATAAAATTTACCAATTTTGCAGCCGACTTTAGAGTTACGCAATTTAGATTAATACAGATTAATACTATACAGAACAATATTGGAGAGGCCACACTACTGCCTCACACCGTTTGTAACACTTAAAATAATTAGAAGTACTTTTATTCCATAACACACGACACGTCTGCTGACTATAAATCCACAATAAATTTCGCAAAAATAGGACAGAAACTCCATTCTTAGATGACTGTTAAAATAAATGAATGAAAATATTATCTGGAGTCGCAAAAAAGTTTCCTAATTTTTCCGCTAAATCTTTCCTGTAGTGATGGGTCGGTCCGTTTGCGTTGTTCTTTCCTGTACTGATGGGTGGTCCAATTATGTTGTTCTTTCCTGTAGTGATGGGTGGTCCAATTGTGTTGTTCTTTCCTGTAGTGATGGGTGGTCCAATTGTGTTGTTCTTTCCTGTACTGATGGGTGGTCCAATTGCGTTGTTGTTTCCTGTAGTGATGGGTCGGTCCATTTGTGTTGTTCTTTCCTGTACTGATGGGTGGTCCAATTGTGTTGTTCTTTCCTGTACTGATGGGTGGTCCAATTATTTTGTTCTTTCCTGTACTTATGGGTGGTCCAATTATGTTGTTCTTTCCTGTAGTGATGGGGTCGGTCCATTTGTGTTGTTCTTTCCTGTAGTGATGGGTGGTCCAATTGTGTTGTTCTTTCCTGTACTGATGGGTGGTCCAATTGTGTTGTTCTTTCCTGTACTGATGGGTGGTCCAATTGCGTTGTTCTTTCCTGTACTGATGGGTGGTCCAATTGTGTTGTTCTTTCCTGTACTGATGGGTGGTCCAATTGCGTTGTTCTTTCCTGTAGTGATGGGTCGGTCCATTTGTGTTGTTCTTTCCTGTACTGATGGGTGGTCCAATTGTGTTGTTCTTTCCTGTAGTGATGGGTCGGTCCATTTGTGTTGTTCTTTCCTGTACTGATGGGTGGTCCAATTGCGTTGTTCTTTCCTGTAGTGATGGGTGGTCCAATTGCGTTGTTCTTTCCTGTAGTGATGGGTCGGTCCATTTGTGTTGTTCTTTCCTGTACTGATGGGTGGTCCAATTGCGTTGTTCTTTCCTGTAGTGATGGGTCGGTCCATTTGTGTTGTTCTTTCCTGTACTGATGGGTGGTCCAATTATGTTGTTCTTTCCTGTAGTGATGTGGTCGGTCCATTTGTGTTGTTCTTTCCTGTAGTGATGGGTGGTCCAATTGTGTTGTTCTTTCCTGTACTGATGGGTGGTCCAATTGTGTTGTTCTTTCCTGTACTGATGGGTGGTCCAATTGTGTTGTTCTTTCCTGTACTGATGGGTGGTCCAATTGCGTTGTTCTTTCCTGTAGTGATGGGTCGGTCCATTTGTGTTGTTCTTTCCTGTACTGATGGGTGGTCCAATTGTGTTGTTCTTTCCTGTAGTGATGGGTCGGTCCATTTGTGTTGTTCTTTCCTGTACTGATGGGTGGTCCAATTGCGTTGTTCTTTCCTGTAGTGATGGGTGGTCCAATTGCGTTGTTCTTTCCTGTAGTGATGGGTCGGTCCATTTGTGTTGTTCTTTCCTGTACTGATGGGTGGTCCAATTGCGTTGTTCTTTCCTGTAGTGATGGGTCGGTCCATTTGTGTTGTTCTTTCCTGTACTGATGGGTGGTCCAATTGTGTTGTTCTTTCCTGTACTGATGGGTGGTCCAATTATGTTGTTCTTTCCTGTACTTATGGGTGGTCCAATTATGTTGTTCTTTCCTGTAGTGATGGGGTCGGTCCATTTGTGTTGTTCTTTCCTGTAGTGATGGGGTCGGTCCATTTGTGTTGTTCTTTCCTGTACTGATGGGTGGTCCAATTACGTTGTTCTTTCCTGTAGTGATGGGTGGTCCAATTGCGTTGTTCTTTCCTGTAGTGATGGGTCGGTCCATTTGTGTTGTTCTTTCCTGTACTGATGGGTGGTCCAATTGTGTTGTTCTTTCCTGTACTGATGGGTGGTCCAATTGTGTTGTTCTTTCCTGTACTGATGGGTGGTCCAATTGCGTTGTTCTTTCCTGTAGTGATGGGTCGGTCCATTTGTGTTGTTCTTTCCTGTACTGATGGGTGGTCCAATTGTGTTGTTCTTTCCTGTAGTGATGGGTGGTCCAATTGTGTTGTTCTTTCCTGTAGTGATGGGTGGTCCAATTGTGTTGTTCTTTCCTGTACTGATGGGTGGTCCAATTGTGTTGTTCTTTCCTGTACTGATGGGTGGTCCAATTGTGTTGTTCTTTCCTGTAGTGATGGGTGGTCCAATTGTGTTGTTCTTTCCTGTAGTGATGGGTGGTCCAATTGTGTTGTTCTTTCCTGTACTGATGGGTGGTCCAATTATGTTGTTCTTTCCTGTAGTGATGGGGTCGGTCCATTTGTGTTGTTCTTTCCTGTAGTGATGGGTGGTCCAATTGTGTTGTTCTTTCCTGTAGTGATGGGTGGTCCAATTGTGTTGTTCTTTCCTGTAGTGATGGGTGGTCCAATTGTGTTGTTCTTTCCTGTAGTGATGGGTGGTCCAATTGTGGTGTTCTTTCCTGTAGTGATGGGTCGGTCCATTTGTGTTGTTCTTTCCTGTACTGATGGGTCATTTGTGTTGAAAAATTGAATATTTTTTCGAAATATTTTAAGAGGTCAATTCCATATAATTAAATGAAAAGTTTAATCATTGGGATATGTATTCAATAATTTATAATAATTTGAGTGTGTTCTATATTATTATCCTTCTGTTTCTTATATAATGTTTCCAAATCTGAAAACCGCTATTTAATAGCTATTTAATAACAATTTCCATTTAGGGAGACCTATTGAAATTACTATTACTATGTATAATGAAAACTGACATTCAGGCAATAATTGGAATTGCAGTATGTACTTATATATACATATATATGAACCGGTATGACAACACTGCCAGACTGTATGTAAATCTAATCTTAGATCACATCACATACGGTATTAGTTTGCGCCAATTATCGTATCACAAGATTGCATGATATTAAATATATAGTAGTGCTACTGTACAGCATTGTTGTGAATTTGTCGACACCACCAATTTAAATAATTAAATGTTGTTTTTATTCTTTAAAAAAATGCCTCTCTGTTTAATAATTTAACTCCTTCCTAATAAAGTTTTCAAATTTTCAATAAAAACTAACATTAATATTCCATATCGCACATATATAACCAATCATGTAATAAATTTAATAATATATTTTCATTGGTTTAGTTCTGATGACGTCACTGGTGCTATTATCAGTAACACCATCGTGTTACTCTGCGAGAAAGTCGGGACAATTAAAGGAATGCGGTCTGGCCCCTGGTTACTGGTGTCCGTCAGCCAGAAGTCTAAACAACCTCATCTCCAAGAAAGATAAAGAGTCAAAAGATACTAAAAGAGAAAATAAAGATAATGCACATGAAGTGTTCCAAAGATGGGTTAACGAGCAAGGTGACAATTTAAATATAGTTATTTAACAAATATTAACAAATTAATCATTTTAATTAATCTTTCTTAAGTGTTCTATATTGCACGTCGTAAACAAAAAAAAAATATTGCACGTCGTAAAATAAACGATTAATTGTAGTTTAGGTTAAGGTAGTAGTTGTAAGGACGAAAATAAGGAAAAAGAAAACTTCAACTCTTTAGTGTGTTGCCTCATTCAACATTAACCAAGGCAACCGGAGTTTTTGGAACTTTTTGAGTTTTTTTAGGTTTAGATGGCACATCCCCTTCCATGAAGTTTCATTGTGTGCAGTTGTCATGGAAACTTAAGAATATCCATCCATATGATCAAATCAGTACACCTTTACCTTCTGCGTCAAATTATAATTTTATACATTTGAACATTGTGTTTAACATGGTTGCCAAGGTATCTGAAATTTCTAATTATCCTCGATGGCCTTGGCTTTGGCTATTATCCTATTAGTACAGGCTCCAGCCTATGGCCCCGTAGGAATTTTATATATGACACGGCTACCCTACATGGATGTTTAGTGCAGACTTGGGACATTTAAAAAAATTTGGGTAGACTTCACCAAATAGTTGCGCTCGTTTTTTATGGGGTCTTAAACATAGCAACGGAGAAAATTACCATAGCAACAGCTCTTATAGTAGATATGACTCAGGAATTGGTGAAAGGTATTTATTGGGCAACAACATTCCATTTGCACCAGTATTCCAACCAAAATCTAATACACTTAGATTTATCACTGAGTCATTGCATAATGATGCAATCTTATTTATTATGTACAGAGACATTGCAAAAAGTGACCATTTATAGATTCTGTTGTTGGAGGGAGATCCTACTACTACTACTAGGATCGGCATGCTGCATTGCAGCTGCATTTTTAAGAATGCTGTCTATTAATTCTAGGTCAATGATCAAGAAAACTTGCCACCTCCATGCAGCATAAAGGAGGTGCCACCTGTGGCTGCATAGACCCTCTTACTAGGGCAAATCTGGTCCTGTAACTAGGACCCCCCCTTCGTTCTGGGATAAGGACGCCCTTGGTCCTGGATTAAGGACCCATATACTTGGCTGCAGGGGTATATGGCCTGGCCAGGCAGACCTGCCTCTACCAATGTTACAAATGTGATCTACCAATGGCTGATCAAGAGTAGAGTGTTCTCATGTCCACTCTGAGTGCACTTCACTGCGACATGCACCTGCCAGCAGGGGTACAGGGCATGGCCCAGCAGATGAGCTGCAAAGCCAATGGTGGGTCATGTGCGCCAGAGTAGGTATGGGTGATGGGCCTCATATCTGACTCCACTGCGACACCCACCCTGTGGAATGGCAAACCAGTGTGTGGTATTTGCCCCGAGGGCTGACTCGGTAACCCCCACTATGGATTGCATTGAAGAGTTATCAAAAAAGAAAGACAGGCATCTGGCGGTTATCTTTGTTGACTTCTTCAAGGGCTTTGATTCAGTCTCTCGCTCACGTATGTTCAGCATACTTTCATTATATGGGATTCCTGATGAAATTATTGCAGCAATCAGATCAGTATACGATGGTTCGACAACATTTGTGTCTACTGTTGACGGTGACACAGAACAATTTGAAGTATTATGGGGAGTCCTCCAAGGAGACACACTTGCGCCATTCTTGTTCATAATTGTGGTTGACTATGTTCTACGCATGTCCTTAGATCATCATAATGATGACGGGGTGATGGTAACTCCACCTACTGGCTCCAGAAGTCGAGGAAATCCTGCCAAGTATCTAACTGATCTAGACTTTGCTGATGACTTAGGAGTACTCTCAGAACCACTAGAGGGAGCCCAACGGCTCCTCAGCTCATTAGAATAGGCTGTTTCTAGTGTTGGTCTTTTTATTAACTCCAAAAAGACCAAAATTTTGACAGTTAACTTTGAAAGTCCTCAACAAGTCTCTGACCGGATGAGCATAAGCTCAAAGGATGGATCCGGAAGTCAGGTAGGACCTTCGAATACGTAAGGGAAAGGCATGGGCAGCATTGAATAGGCTTTCCAGGATTTGGAAGTCACAGAGAATTAATCGGAAACTTAAGGTCCGATTATTTAGAGCAGCAGTAGTTCCAGTACTCCTCTATGGGAGTCCATGCTGGGCTCTAACTGCTGAGGACACCAAATCTCTGGATGGCACATTCACAAGATTGCTACGCCGGGTTCATTGTGTCAAGTACAATGCACACATCTCCAACCATACACTATATAACATTGGAGGTGTCTCATTGGTTCCCCCAAGCTTGACACTGGAACAAAGTCGCCTCCGCTTTGCAGGACATTGCTTTCGCTGTGAGGACCAGCCAGAGGACCATACCTAGCCTGGCGCACATGACCCACCTTTGGGTTTGCAGCTCATCTGCTGGACCATGCCCTGTACCCCTGCTGCCAGGTGGAGGTCGCAGTGAAGTGCACTCCGAGTGGACATGAGAACACTCTACTCCTGATCAGCCATTGGTAGATAACATTTGCAACATTGGTAGAGGCAGGTCTGCCTGGCCAGACCATATACCCCTACAGCCAAGTATATATATTAATCCAGGACCAAGGGCGTCCTTATCCCAGAACGAAGGGGGTCCTAGTTACAGGACCAGATTTGCCCTAGTAAGAGGGTCTATACAGCCACAGGTGGCACCTCCTTTATGCTGCATGGAGGTGGCAAGTTTTATTGATCAATGACCTATAATTCATAGACAGCATTCTTAAAAATGCAGCTGCAATGCATCATGCCGATCCTAGTAGTAGTAATAGGATCTCCCTCCAACAACAGAATCTATAAATGGTCACATTTTGCGATGTCTTTACATAATAAATAAGATTGCATCATTATGCAATGACTCAGTGATAAATCTAAGTGTATTAGATTTTGGTTGGAATACTTGTGCAAATGGAATGTTGTTGCCCAATAAATACCCAATACAGGCCCAATAAATGTGCCTGTCAGAAAGACTGATTGACGCAGCGATGTTCTTGTAGGCGTAACGGTGTTAGGTGCACTGAATACTGTCGGAATTGAGATTCTTGTCACAATTTAATTCCATAGTTAAGAATGTTATAATTATGATTAATTTACATAGTGTAAACGGCTAACAGATATTAAAGACACTTTATTAACAATTCTGACGCGTTGCCATGGCATCTAGAAAGTAAAACATATTGCATATTTTTCCTTATACTCGATATAGTGGGGGTTGAGGTTGATTTAAAAACGCTGCGGCTAATATGTAGCTTGCTTTTAATCAAGGTTACTTGTTGCCATGGCAACTAGAAACTGAAAAAGAATGAATATTGTTCCTTATACGTGATATAATGGTGGTAGACTCTGATTCCATCATGATACGACCACTGAATACGCATTACAAAGCCCGTTGCTATGGACATTGTCAATATTGCTATCTTTGAAGGTCGTTTTCGCCTGGTTGCTATGGTATTTTCAAAAAACGAAATATGCCATTAAATTCTTCATATCCAAAATATTAATCTGCTATAAATTTTAAATCGTCATATCTACTATAAGAGCTGTTGCTATGGCAATTTTCTCCGTTGCTATGTTTAAGACCCCCTAAAAACCGAGCGCAACCATTTGGTGAAGTCTACCCAAATTTTTTTAAATGTCCCAAGTCTGCACTAAACATCAATGAAGGGTAGCCGTGTCATATATAAAATTCCTACGGGGTCATAGACTGGAGCCTGTACTATATGGTTGAAGTAAGAAACCCCAGATAGTATTTAAAAATTCCTACGGGGTCATAGACTGGGGCCTGTACTATATGGTTGAAGTAAGAATCCCCAGATAGTATTTAAAAATTCCTACGGGGTCATAGACTGGGGCCTGTACTATATGGTTGAAGTAAGAATCCCCAGATAGTATTTAAAAATTCCTACGGGGTCATAGACTGGGGCCTGTACTATATGGTTGAAGTAAGAATCCCCAGATAGTATTTAAAAATTCCTACGGGGTCATAGACTGGGGCCTGTACTATATGGTTGAAGTAAGAATCCCCAGATAGTATTTAAAAATTCCTACGGGGTCATAGACTGGGGCCTGTACTATATGGTTGAAGTAAGAATCCCCAGATCGTATTTATTTTGTTTTGGTAGAAAATAGAGTTATAGACATACAATTGCCACAATGTAATTTTTAACTTCTCCATTAATTAATTTATTATACCATTATGAATACACCATCTCAGCTCAGCTAATTTTATCTCAGTTCATTTAATGGCAAAAACTTATTAAAAATAATCTGCTTTTACTGAATTTCTTCCATAAATCTGAACACCTGAGGACCAAAACTATCGTCTTTCTGTTCATTCTAGTGGTAAACTCAAGATGTCTATATCGTTTACAAATTATTATTAACTAACTGAACTATATATCTGTTGATGATTAAAAATTTTTCTTATTATATTTATTTAAATATTTAATGATTCCAGTTCTTCGACAATATGTGAGGAAGTATATGGACCAATTATAGTATCTGCGATGGACACATGGGCCAGTTGTAGCACCAGCGATGGACACAATTTATTGTAAACGATGCTATCTGGTGACCCTCTTCGGTTGAATACACCACTGACTCTATTTTATTTCAGCTAAGCACGTTTGCATTTTAGCACATGTATGTTTATTTATGTCTGCTAAATAATTGTTCTTCGTTTTACGGTGCGCATTTCCATTAGAGAAGTTAGACACTGTTAGTTGTATCCCTACATACTCTAGTACATGTATGTATAATTTTATTTAAATATTACATGAATTACTTAAGTACTGTTACTAAATTTAATTGTTATCTTAAAGTATTACAGTAGTAGTATTAAGTAGAAGGTTTGTAGGTGAAATCTCAAATCTAATGAAACTATGTTCGTATTAGACCACGATTTTTTGGTTCATCTATTTTAGATGGGTGAAACTTGTACTTGAATCCTGGCGAATTCAATCGTAACGTATTCCACTTCCTACCAAAAACATTTTCAAGTAGTTTTTGTTGTGCGCGATCGATGCAAGATAAAGGTTCAATTTTAAGAAGTTCAACGCCTGATTAAAATATATTTTTAACATTGAAACTTTTGCATCTAAAATATTATCTTTCCATTTCAATATCTTGTAATAGCAAGTATATCTATATGCTATGGAACTCGATTTATGATTAATGTAATTATACTTTAGAGAAGCAGTGTAGACAATTCAATAATCTGAAATTGGAGCGAAAAGAGGTTAAAAAATAATATCAAAATGTCAATTTATTAAAGCGAAGACGTTATAAAAGTCGGATTGCTAATATTTATAAAATAATTTGCTTGTATATTTTGAAAAGTGAAATAAATTAAATATATAAATAAATAAATAATATAATATTATAAAATAATTATTATATGTATATATTTATTATGTAATACAAACTTATATAAAATTATTATAACTAGCAAACCAGTAATAAATATATTTGTTGAGTCAAATATTACATCGTAATAAATGATGAATAACTCTCCAAATGTAGATTCCTCCGCGCGAAATAATAATTTCATGATGAATGAATTTACTATTTATATCACGTTGATAAAGGTAGCAGTTTATAGGAAAACAGTTAGAGTCGGTTTACTCACCGAGCGTAGCGAGTCAAGTAAAACAGCTCGAGTCGGTTTACTCGCCGAGTGCAGCGAGACAAGTAAAACAGTACGACTCGGTTTACTCACCGAGCGCAGCGAGGCAAGTAAAACAGTACGAGTCGGTTTACTCGCCGAGCGCAGCGAGGCAAGTAAAACAGTACGAGTCGGTTTACTTACTGAGGGCAGTGAGGCAAGTAAAACAGTACGAGTTGGTTTACTCACCGAGCGCAGCGAGGCAAGTAAAACAGTACGAGTCGGTTTACTCGCCGAGCGCAGCGAGACAAGTAAAACAGTACGAGTCGGTTTACTCACCGAGCGCAGCGAGGCAAGTAAAACTGTATGAGTCGGTTTACTCACCGAGCGCAACGAGGCAAGTAAAACAGTACGAATCGGTTTACACACTGAGCGCAGTGAGGCAAGTAAAACAGTACGAGTCGGTTTACTCACCGAGCGCAGTGAGGCAAGTAAAAATAGTACGAGTTGGTTTACTCACCGATAGCAGCGAGGCAAGTAAAACAGTACGAGTCGGTTTACTCACCGAGCGTAGCGAGGCAAGTAAAACAGTTCGAGTCGGTTTACTCACCGAGTGTAGCGAGGCAAGTAAACCAGTTCGAGTCGGTTTACTCACCGAGCGCAGCAAGGCAAGTAAAACAGTATGAGTCGGTTTACTCAATGAGCGTAGCGAGGCAAGTAAAACAGTTCGAGTCGGTTTACTCACCGACCGTAGCGAGGCAAGTAGAACAGTACGAGTCGGTTTACTTACTGAGGGCAGTGAGGCAAGTAAAACAGTACGAGTTGGTTTACTCACCGAGCGCAGCGAGACAAGTAAAACAGTACGAGTTGGTTTACTCACCGAGCGCAGCGAGGCAAGTAAAACAGTACGAGTCGGTTTACTTACTGAGGGCAGTGAGGCAAGTAAAACAGTACGAGTTGGTTTACTCATCGAGCGCAGCGAGGCAAGTAAAACAGTACGAGTCGGTTTACTCGCCGAGCGCAGCGAGACAAGTAAAACAGTACGAGTCGGTTTACTCACCGAGCGCAGCGAGGCAAGTAAAACTGTATGAGTCGGTTTACTCACTGAGCGCAACGAGGTAAGTAAAACAGTACGAATCGGTTTACACACTGAGCGCAGTGAGGCAAGTAAAACAGTACGAGTCGGTTTACTCACCGACCGTAGCGAGGCAAGTAAAACAGTACGAGTCGGTTTACTCACCGAGCGCAGTGAGGCAAGTAAAACAGTACGAGTTGGTTTACTCACCGATAGCAGCGAGGCAAGTAAAACAGTACGAGTCGGTTTACTCACCGAGTGTAGCGAGGCAAGTAAAACAGTTCGAGTCGGTTTACTCACCGAGCGCAGCAAGGAAAGTAAAACAGTATGAGTCGGTTTACTCAATGAGTGTAGCGAGGCAAGTAAAACAGTTCGAGTCGGTTTACTCACCGAGCGCAGCGAGGAAAGTAAAACAGTATGAGTCGGTTTACTCAACGAGTGCAGCGAGGCAAGTAAAACAGTACGAGTTGGTTTACTCACCAAGCGCAGCGAGACAAGTAAAACAGTACGAGTTGGTTTACTCACCGAGCGCAGCGAGGCAAGTAAAACAGTAAGAGTCGGTTTACTTACTGAGGGCAGTGAGGCAAGTAAAACAGTACGAGTTGGTTTACTCATCAAGCGCAGCGAGGCAAGTAAAACAGTACGAGTCGGTTTACTCGCCGAGCGCAGCGAGACAAGTAAAACAGTACGAGTCGGTTTACTCACCGAGCGCAGCGAGGCAAGTAAAACTGTATGAGTCGGTTTACTCACCGAGCGCAACGAGGCAAGTAAAACAGTACGAATCGGTTTATACACTGAGCGCAGTGAGGCAAGTAAAACAGTACGAGTCGGTTTACTCACCGACCGTAGCGAGGCAAGTAAAACAGTACGAGTCGGTTTACTCACCAAGCGCAGTGAGGCAAGTAAAACAGTACGAGTTGGTTTACTCACCGATAGCAGCGAGGCAAGTAAAACAGTACGAGTCGGTTTACTCACCGAGTGTAGCGAGGCAAGTAAAACAGTTCGAGTCGGTTTACTCACCGAGCGCAGCAAGGCAAGTAAAACAGTATGAGTCGGTTTACTCAATGAGCGTAGCGAGGCAAGTAAAACAGTTCGAGTCGGTTTACTCACCGAGTGCAGCGAGGAAAGTAAAACAGTATGAGTCAGTTTACTCAACGAGTGCAGCGAGGCAAATAAAACAGTATGAGTTGGTTTACTCACCGAGCGTAGCGAGGCAAGTAAAACAGTTCGAGTCGGTTTACTCACCGAGTGCAGCGAGGCAAGTAAAACAGTATGAGTCGGTTTACTCAAGGTGCGCAGCGAGGCAAGTAAAACAGTACGAGTCGGTTTACTCACCGAGCGTAGCGAGGCAAGTAAAACAGTTCGAGTCAGTTTACTCACTGAGCGCAGTGAGGCAAGTAAAACAGTACGAGTTGGTTTACTCACCGAGTGTAGCGAGGCAAGTAAAACAGTTTGAGTCGGTTTTCGGTTTACGCACCGAGCGCAGCGAGGCAATTAAAACAGTACGAGTTGGTTTACTCACTGAGCGCAGCGAGGCAAGTAAAACAGTATGAGTCGATTTACTCACTGAGCGCAGTGAGGCAAGTAAAACAGTTCGAGTCGGTTTACTCACCAAGCGCAGCGAGGCAAGTAAAACAGTACGAGTCGGTTTACTCGCCGAGCACTGCGAGGCAAGTAAAACAGTATGAGTCGGTTTACTCAGCGAGCGCAGCGAGGCAAGTAAAACAGTTTAAATTGGTTTACTCGCCGAGCGCAGTGAGGCAAGTAAAACAGTACGAGTTGGTTTACTCGCCGAACGCAGCGAGGCAAGTAAAACAGTACAAGTCGGTTTACTCACCGAGCGTAGCGAGGGAAATAAAACAGTTCGAGTCGGTTTACTCGCTGAGGGCAGCGAGGCAAGTAAAACAGTACAAGTCGGTTTACTCATCGAGCGTAGCGAGGCAAGTAAAACAGTTCGAGTCGGTTTACTTGCCGAGGGCAGCGAGGCAAGTAAAACAGTACGAGTCGGTTTACTCACCAAGCGTAGCGAGGCAAGTAAAACAGTTCGAGTCGGTTTACTCGCCGAGCGCAGCGAGGCAAGTAAAACAGTACGAGTCAGTTTACTCACCGAGCGTAGCAAGGCATGTAAAACAGTTCGAGTCGGTTTACTCGCCGAGGGCAGCGAGGCAAGTAAAACAGTAGGAGTTGGTTTACTCGCCGAGCGCAGCGAGGCAAGTAAAACAGTACGAGTCGGTTTAATCGCCGAACGCAGTGAGGCAAGTAAAACAGTAGGAGTTGGTTTACTCGCCGAGCTCAGCGAGGCAAGTAAAACAGTATGAGTCGGTTTAATCGCTTAGCGCAGCGAGGCAAGTAAAACAGTACGAGTCGGTTTACTCACTGAGCTTAGCGAGGCAAGTAAAACAGTTTGAGTCAGTTTACTCACTGAGCGCAGTGAGGCAAGTAAAACAGTACAAGTTGGTTTACTCACCGAGCGTAGCGAGGCAAGTAAAACAGTTTGAGTCGGTTTTCGGTTTATGCACCGAGCGCAGTGAGGCAATTAAAACAGTACGAGTTGGTTTACTCACTGAGCGCAGCGAGGCAAGTAAAACAGTATGAATCGGTTTACTCACTGAGCACAGCGAGGCAAGTAAAACAGTTCGAGTCGGTTTACTCACCGAGTGCATTGAGGCAAGTAAAACAGTACGAGTCGGTTTACTCGCCGAGCACAGCGAGGCAAGTAAAACAGTATGAGTCGGTTTACTCAGCGAGCGCAGCGAGGCAAGTAAAACAGTTTAAATTGGTTTACTCGCCGAGCGCAGTGAGGCAAGTAAAACAGCACGAGTCGGTTTACTCACCGAGCGCAGCGAGGCAAGTAAAACAGTACAAGTCGGTTTACTCACCGAGCGTAGCGAGGGAAATAAAACAGTTCGAGTCAGTTTACTCGCTGAGGGCAGCGAGGCAAGTAAAACAGTACAAGTCGGTTTACTCATCGAGCGTAGCGAGGCAAGTAAAACAGTTCGAGTCGGTTTACTCGCCGAGGGCAGCGAGGCAAGTAAAACAGTACGAGTCAGTTTACTCACCAAGCGTAGCGAGGCAAGTAAAACAGTTTGAGTCAGTTTACTCGCCGAGCGCAGCGAGGCAAGTAAAACAGTACCAGTCAGTTTATTCACCGAGCGTAGCAAGGCATGTAAAACAGTTCGAGTCGGTTTACTCGCCGAGGGCAGCGAGGCAAGTAAAACAGTAGGAGTTGGTTTACTCGCCGAGCGCAGCGAGGCAAGTAAAACAGTACGAGTCGGTTTAATCGCCGAGCACAGCGAGGCAAGTAAAACAGTAGGAGTTGGTTTACTCGCCGAGCGCAGCGAGGCAAGTAAAACAGTACGAGTCGGTTTAATCGCTGAGTGCAGCGAGGCAAGTAAAACAGTAGGAGTTGGTTTACTCGCTGAGCGCAGCGAGGCAAGTAAAACAGTATGAGTCGGTTTAATCGCTGAGCGCAGCGAGGCAAGTAAAACAGTACGAGTCGGTTTACTCACTGAGCTTAGCGAGGCAAGTAAAACAGTTTGAGTCAGTTTACTCACTGAGCGCAGTGAGGCAAGTAAAACAGTACGAGTTGGTTTACTCACCGAGCGTAGCGAGGCAAGTAAAGCAGTTTGAGTCGGTTTTCGGTTTATGCACCGAGCGCAGTGAGGCAATTAAAACAGTACGAGTTGGTTTACTCACTGAGCGCAGCGAGGCAAGTAAAACAGTATGAGGCGGTTTACTCACTGAGCACAGCGAGGCAAGTAAAACAGTTCGAGTTGGTTTACTCACCGAGTGCAGTGAGGCAAGTAAAACAGTACGAGTCGGTTTACTGGCCGAGCACAGTGAGGCAAGTAAAACAGTACGAGTTGGTTTACTCAGCGAGTGCAGCGAGGCAAGTAAAACAGTTTAAATTGGTTTACTCGCTGAGCGCAGTGAGGCAAGTAAAACAGCACGAGTCGGTTTACTCGCCGAGCGCAGCGAGGCAAGTAAAACAGTACAAGTCGGTTTACTCACCGAGCGTAGCGAGGGAAATAAAACAGTTCGAGTCTGTTTACTCGCTGAGGGCAGCGAGGCAAGTAAAACAGTACAAGTCGGTTTACTCATCGAGCGTAGCGAGGCAAGTAAAACAGTTCGAGTCGGTTTACTCGCCAAGGGCAGCGAGGCAAGTAAAACAGTACGAGTCGGTTTACTCACCAAGCGTAGCGAGGCAAGTAAAACAGTTTGAGTCGGTTTACTCGCCGAGCGCAGCGAGGCAAGTAAAACAGTACCAGTCAGTTTATTCACCGAGCGTAGCAAGGCATGTAAAACAGTTCGAGTCGGTTTACTCGCCGAGGGCAGCGAGGCAAGTAAAACAGTAGGAGTTGGTTTACTCGCCGAGCGCAGCGAGGCAAGTAAAACAGTACGAGTCGGTTTAATCGCCGAGCACAGCGAGGCAAGTAAAACAGTAGGAGTTGGTTTACTCGCCGAGCGCAGCGAGGCAAGTAAAACAGTACGAGTCGGTTTAATCGCTGAGTGCAGCGAGGCAAGTAAAACAGTAGGAGTTGGTTTACTCGCCGAGCGCAGCGAGGCAAGTAAAACAGTATGAGTCGGTTTAATCGCTGAGCGCAGCGAGGCAAGTAAAACAGTACGAGTCGGTTTACTCACTGAGCTTAGCGAGGCAAGTAAAACAGTTTGAGTCAGTTTACTCACTGAGCGCAGTGAGGCAAGTAAAACAGTACGAGTTGGTTTACTCACCGAGCGTAGCGAGGCAAGTAAAGCAGTTTGAGTCGGTTTTCGGTTTATGCACCGAGCGCAGTGAGGCAATTAAAACAGTACGAGTTGGTTTACTCACTGAGCGCAGCGAGGCAAGTAAAACAGTATGAGGCGGTTTACTCACTGAGCACAGCGAGGCAAGTAAAACAGTTCGAGTTGGTTTACTCACCGAGTGCAGTGAGGCAAGTAAAACAGTACGAGTCGGTTTACTGGCCGAGCACAGCGAGGCAAGTAAAACAGTACGAGTTGGTTTACTCAGCGAGTGCAGCGAGGCAAGTAAAACAGTTTAAATTGGTTTACTCGCTGAGTGCAGTGAGGCAAGTAAAACAGCACGAGTCGGTTTACTCGCCGAGCGCAGCGAGGCAAGTAAAACAGTACAAGTCGGTTTACTCACCGAGCGTAGCGAGGGAAATAAAACAGTTCGAGTCTGTTTACTCGCTGAGGGCAGCGAGGCAAGTAAAACAGTACAAGTCGGTTTACTCATCGAGCGTAGCGAGGCAAGTAAAACAGTTCGAGTCGGTTTACTCGCCAAGGGCAGCGAGGCAAGTAAAACAGTACGAGTCGGTTTACTCACCAAGCGTAGCGAGGCAAGTAAAACAGTTTGAGTCGGTTTACTCGCCGAGCGCAGCGAGGCAAGTAAAACAGTACCAGTCAGTTTATTCACCGAGCGTAGCAAGGCATGTAAAACAGTTCGAGTCGGTTTACTCGCCGAGGGCAGCGAGGCAAGTAAAACAGTAGGAGTTGGTTTACTCGCCGAGCGCAGCGAGGCAAGTAAAACAGTACGAGTCGGTTTAATCGCCGAGCACAGCGAGGCAAGTAAAACAGTAGGAGTTGGTTTACTCGCCGAGCGCAGCGAGGCAAGTAAAACAGTACGAGTCGGTTTAATCGCTGAGCGCAGCGAGGCAAGTAAAACAGTACGAGTCGGATTACTCACAGAGCTTAGCGAGGCAAGTAAATTAGACGAGTAAATTGAAACATTCTCTCCGACTTTCCGATGAACTTCCGCCAGAGGACGCCATACAGTTTAATATAGGTAGACCACATTGAGGACGCTTTCAACCGTCTCACCTTGTGCCAGTGAACGAAGTACCTTCTATAGTGGTATTCACCCGGCGTTGCCGTACAGGAAAACTGGTAAATTCGCGGTAGTAATTGCCATTCCCTTAAGTATCCTTGTTGTTAGTGGGAACCGAGAATATCATCAATACTGCAGGTGGACTCCGTACGGCACGCTTTTCTAACCAAAATAATAAACTAAACTTAGGAACACAGTTTACAGTCAAAATTTTACTTCTGGGCACTAATTTTTCAATATTAATTTAACATTAACCCTATGAGGCTGAAAGGCTGAAATGACACCCTACTTGGCAATCTAAGGTACAGAGTTTATCCCCAATACTGATGTTTGACAATAGCTGTTGCGTACCGGTACGGGTACTTTGGTTCATTTAATGTAATAATAGTATGAGCATAAAAAGTGTTAGCGGACATAAAGTTAAACTTTTTTGACGCTGTCGAAACTGACAGATGAAAAAAATGTTTCAATTTTTGAATAGTAATGTATTATTAAATGGGAACATGTAGAATACAACCTGATCGTAGAAATTCTTTGCCGTAGGCGAAATTTCATTTACTAGTGAATTGTGGTGGAAATGATCTTTGTTCGACTTTCATTATCGAAAAACATCGAAACCTCAAGGGCAGCTCTACAGTATATCTCTAATAATATGTCTACAATTGTCTGGGACTTACACATCCAAAGAAACTTGAGAATGGAAACATGCATAATATGTGAAACAGTTTGTCTGTATTATGATGCGGTATACATACGGGTACGGTACTGCAGTGCAGTAGGCTATTCTCCCTCATAATACAAATAGCCTACGCAATTAATATTAACTCATCACTGTAAAGTGTAGTCTTGGCAGCTCTGTTTTTTTATCGTATCTGCAATCGTCGCGGGCAAACTGCATCTGTTTTCCCTAAAAAGACCTCAGAGATGCTACAATAGGCGCTACTCGGTACCCCGACCTCGACCATTCCTGCTACGAGTGTTACACCCCAGTGCTGTCACACCCACCCCCATTTATATCATTTTATTATTACTCCTTTCCCTCAATTGGTAACAAACATCGTTTATTGTTTTGGTTAGAAAAAGACCGAACGCGAACATTGTATATCCCACGTGCGAAATTTGGACAATTCGTACCGGACAATTCGTACCCGAAATTTTTTATGATGGGTACGAATTTTTCGGATACAGACAGATAATGCAGGTTTTTTTTTCTAGAACAAATATTTGACCTTCTGACAGTAGGATGGTATTTTTTCCAAAAAAATGTTCTAGAAAAAAGTGTTCTAGAACAAAAATATTTATCAAAATTTATAACAACACTTGTTCTATAACATTTATTAAAAACTTAGCAAAAACTAGCTAGTATAAAAAATCAATATAACGTACTTACACTAGTCAGTATCAGGACAATTCGTACCCGTCAACAAATTTTCGGGTACAAATTATCCGGGTACGAATTGACCGGGTACGATTTGTCCGGGTACGAATTGTCCGGAGACCCCCAAGGTGCATCAGTCTCTAGAGAACAATTAATAGCTGCGCCAGCCGGTTAGGTCATACCGACTGTCGGGTCGGGCCTGCCATGGCCTTATGACCTAACCGGCTGACGCAACTTCTTTCACTTTTCGTCGTTGACGAATCCCACCGCTGCCACCATGTGTCTGCCGTTGGATGTCAGTGGCAAGGTGGCGTGGAATAACGCAACGCGGTATAATGAGATGCAATACAATGGTATAACAACAGCAGATGGTGAGTGACAGATAGGTAAGTAGCACGACTACAGTACGGATGGCTGACTGAACTGCAGTGCTCAGTCGTACGGTACCGGTCTGTGATTAATTAGTATGACTACACAGTCCTGGTCAATCAGAAGGCCATGTCAGGCAGTCAGACGGTATGACCTAACCGCCTGGTGCTAATTAAAGGCTGACTATGCGCGGTGTTACTGATAATAATGATAATGATAGTAAAGAGAATAATAAAGAATAAAATTAACAAATTATCAACATTATATATATCAAAATTACAACAACTCCAATTAATTCAACCAAGAAAAGGAAAAAAATGAAGTTAAATAAATTTGATGTTACCCACACAACACCGTACACAAACAGCTCCAGTTTGTGTTAAAGTCGTGATTGACTTAACATCAGCTCGACAGGCACGAATGCACAGTATTGTTATTATTAGTGGATCACTTCGGTGACATTATAAATTGTTTCAAGCAACTAATGCTCTCTCATAATTAATGCATTGTGAACTGCGACGAATAAATGGCCTTGAAACACAGCTGTTTGTGTTTGCATTCCTAGGAGGCATTCATTACCACGTGTAGCTTTCTACATTATTATATCTTCGATCTAACTAAATTTTCCCATATAATTATTACCGAATCTCAATGTTTCATTATATATTTCTGTAATAGAAGAATTCACTAAACTGTAGTTCATTTACAAGAATTTAGATAAGCTTAGATAATTTAATTATTTTTATTATTATTAAATATTCTAATGTTTCTTCATAGTTTTATTTATAACGAAATATTTTAAATGTTTATTACGTAAATTTATTGTATTATTATGAATCATATTTTTATTCCATAATGTCCACGTTACATAAAAGCAGTCAGCCTTATTGGCAGAGATTGATTATATACAGTAATTCGCACATCATAACTCAGGGTATGCATCATTCCATGGGGAAATAAAACTTTACATTTTAATAAATTAACTTTACGATTGTACTCAATATGATATGCCATTTCCAATTATTAAATTAGAGAAATTATAACCAAACGATTAAACTTTTCAAAACATCACGAAATGTAAAAGTTCACGCTGAAATATAAATCAACTTTATAATTCCTAAACTATTCAACCAATCACATGGAACAAGCTGATTTGTGATACAAAGTGATACAAATATTTCCAAAGGGTCCTTTTCCACTTGAGTTACTATGCAGTTTGTTGTTTCCGTAACAAATACATCTCTGTGTAACCTGTTTCTTTCCCTTTAGTAATTAGTAAAGTAAAGGAAGGGTTTACACAAATTCGGAATAAAAGCATAGCGGATAAAGCGGAAGTTGACTTAAATTTCGAAGTGAACTTTGCAATTTTGGGAAAAAACACTACCGGAATAGGCCTACACATACTTTTATTTATACATACATGTGTGTTTGTAGTTTCTTATTTACGCTAATTACGTTAGAATGAAACAAGAATATGTAAAGTAAATAGTTCTAAGTGCATTAAGTTATATTATACTGGCTGAAGGATGTCGATAACAACATTATTTCTGGCGACTAGACCTTGGTCGTTCACTGCTTGTCTGGTCCCCGCTTGTCTTGGTTTGGTTCTATCAGGAACAGATTCACCAACCAGTCTACCGGTATTCCTGCTGTGCTGCCTCACTGTCTGCGCTATTCACGCCGGCGGAAATCTTCTCAACACCTACAATGATTACCGGAATGATGTCGACGTCATAGGTTGCGATGACGTCACCATTGTTAACGGTTGGCTGAAACCAAAGACAGTATTACAGTGCGCCGTAATATCATATATTATATCTCTGGCACTTTATTTTACGTTACTAATATTTTTCGCGAATAACAGAGTTATTCCTTTATCAGTTCCGCTGTTTATTCTCGGAATTTCTTCGTCCATCTTTTATTCCTCAGGAAGTCGTTGCCTCAAATATGTGGCCCTTGGAGATCTCGTTATTCTGTTCGCGTTTGGACCGCTGGTGGCGTTGTTTAGCTACGAACTCCAGACAGGATACCTTTCATATAAGGTGCTCCTATATTCGGTTCCGTTGGCTCTAATAACCGAAGCTATTCTCCATAGTAACAACACACGAGACTTAGAAACCGATAGGCGTTCTGGAATTGTTTCTTTAGCTATATTATTGGGGTATCGCTATTGCGATTGGCTATACACTTTCCTATTATTGACACCATATTGTCTTCTGATTGGCTGCGCTTTGAAGCTATCATTGTGGTTGCTGTTGCCCTTAGTTACCGTTCGTCAAGCCTTGATACTAGCCAATGATCTACACTTTGGTGTGTCCCACAATCTAGTTGCCTCGAACTTACCCCAGAGGACTGCGGCCCACCATCTAGTATTCGGTATACTCTATGTTATTTCAGTAGGATTCTGTTATCACCCATTACTTTAAACGCGGATAAAAATATATGTGAAATTGTTAGAATCAGATGTGTTGTAACTATAATCCTTTACTCCAAAATTTTAATTATATTATAATTTTATTATATTATACCGAATTAGTACAAGCACTTAATAACTTGCTGTGACAAGGACTAAGTTCATAGTTAGTCACATTTATGAATACCGCCCCTGATCACTGACCAACCCCGACAACCTTATTTTAGCAGGTCGGACCCCCCCCCCCCCCCCCCCCCCCCCCCCGGGCAATCTTACAGTTTGAGTTATATTAATAAGTTAATGTTAAGATTAATGTATTATCTTAACATTAACTTAGTAATATAACGCAAACTGTAAGATTGCCCGGGGGGGGGGGGGGGGGGCTCCGACCTGCTAAAATAAGGTGGTTGGGGTTGGTCTGTGTTCAGGGGCGGGACTAACTATGAACTTAGTCCTAGTCACTACTACTACTACTACTAGGATCGGCATGCTGCATTGCAGCTGCATTTTTAAGAATGCTGTGCCGGCTTGTCAACAAAATTGCACCGCCACAACTCCCTATCACCCATGACATTTGCTAGATCATCCGCATCTTCAAGGCCAGTGTCCTTTAAGATGCGTCTCAAGAAAGCAATGTCCTGCAAAGCGGAGGCGATTTTGTTCTAGTCACAGCCAGTTATTAAGTGCTTGTACTAATTCGGTATAATGGTAGTCAATTGAATTATCGCCTTACAAAAAATCATAATTTTTCACTAAAATTTTAACAGGAAAACCACTAAAATATTCAGCTTCCACTAAAATATATTAATTAACATTAAATCTCTTAATTAACATTAAATCTATCTTAATTAACATTAAATCTATTAATTATAAATTATTGCTAAAATGTGGGAAAGGGCAGGGTACAGTGCCACGTTATCCTAACCTAAATAATGAAGGGATTTTATTACAACAGGCCCTAACAGATTTTATTCCTAAATTGTTACTTTTTCGGTCGAATATACCCCAAAATCGGGAGAAAATTTTTTTTCCTAGGGAAAAAAAGTAACCCATAGGATTGCATTGATTTTCTTTTTGTTCCCGGCGAAAAAAGTAAAATAAAATAAATTTGGTGTTATTTCATAAATTTTATTAAATGTATTGAAGGATCATTGACGTAGAAAAGGTTTGTACGTAATTTGAGCAAAATCATATGCACGCACTCAAAAGTTATTGCAAATTTAGTGTGTGCAAGGCGAACTCAAAAGGACTCAATATCCAATATTGGTTTATGTTGTTAAGCGGCTCTCTAGTTACGTAATAAATATTCGAGAACACTAAATTATTTAACATTGAGTAAGGCAGCATCAGGAGTTGAATAGTAGAATAATCAGCAGTATCTATGGAAGCGATAAAGTAAAATTTCAAGCAATAAAATACTATATTTCAATTTATTTTCTACCACTATATCCTGTACGTTTTATTAAAGAATTAAGCAACAAAAAAGTTCACATTTAAGAATAAAATTACGTAATACATGGGGAAAAACGTAGATCATTTTTTTTCAATATTCTCTAGACCCTTTATTAACCACGCTGACGCTCGGTAAATAAAATGCCTCGAGAATAATGAAAAAAAGTTTTACTTTTTTTCCCATGTAATAAATAATTATATTTTTGATGATTCAAAAATATATTTTAGTGATAATTCATTCAATTGAGTGGAGGAAATATATATTTGATAACGAAAAAATTTACTGGAAAACAGTAATTGTTTTAGTGACCAATAAAATTAATGGGTTTAATGTAGGCTACCAATACAAGTAAAACAGTAAACATAGAAATATGCAGGGCATACCTACCGTCCTTAAGTTAAAACTGAAAGCTGTTTGATAAACATAAGTTAAAGTACCGGCACTGCTACTAATAGGCTAGAACTAAGTTTAGTAACAGTTTATGAATACTGATATTTTTTAAGGGCTAGTTGAAACTAAGTTTAAGTCAATGCTCTTACTAAAATTAGTTGTTTTTAGTAACAGATAGCTCTTACTAAACATAGTTGCAGCTCTTACTAAAAGCTGTCACTAAGTAGCTGTAACTAATACTAACTCTATGAATACCGCCCCAGATCCTTGAGGCTTATGTTTTGCTCTCTCATTTTAATTAATTTAATTTAATTTCGTACATCAAATTTACATGAGGGTACTCATAAACACAATAGTAATATAATTATTATACATTCCAAAAAAAATATTAAATAATAATAATATAATGGTTGTATTTAATTAATTGGATGGGCGTCCTCCAGGGAGACACACATTCTTGTTCATAATTGTTGTTGACTATGTTCTACGCATGTCCTTAGATCATCATAATGATGATGGGGTGATGATAACTCTACCTACTGGCTCCAGAAGTCGAGGAAATCCTGCCAAGTACCTAACTGATCTAGACTTTGCTGATGACTTAGGAGTACTCTCAGAATCACTAGAGGGAGCCCAACGGCTCCTCAGCTCATTAGAACATGCTGCTTCTAGTGTTGGTCTTTTTTAACTCCAGAAAGACCAAAATTTTGACAGTTAACTTTGAAAGTCCTCAGCAAGTCTCTGATCGGATGAGCATAAAGCTCAAAAGATGGTATGCTTGAGCATGTGGATGACTTCTGTTACCTGGGATCATGGATCCGGAAGTCGGGTGAGGACCTTCGAATACGTAAGGGAAAGGCATGGGCAGCCTTGAATAGGCTTTCCAGGATTTGGAAGTCACCGAGAATTAATCGGAAACTTAAGGTCCGATTATTTAGAGCAGCAGTCGTTCCAGTACTCCTCTACGGGAGTCCATGCTGGGCTCTAACTGCTGAGGGCACCAAATCTCTGGATGGTACATTCACAAGAATGCTACGCCGGGTTCATTGTGTCAATTACAATGCACACATGAGGGAGGTGAGGACCAGCCAGTGCATAATCTTGTACTTTGGCAACCTCATGGAGTGAATAAGCATGGTGGACAGCCCATGACTTTCTTGAGACGCATCTTAAAGGACACTGGCCTTGAAGATGTGGATGATCTAGCAAATGTCATGGGTGATAGGGAGTTGTGGCGGTGCAATTTTGTCGATAAGCCGGCACAGCATTCTTAAAAATGCAGCTGCAATGCAGCATGCCGATCCTAGTGGTATTTAATTAATATCGTGGTTTACATTGAAAGGTGTAAATTGTTAATCGCGGTTTACATTGAAACATCTCAACTTGTTTTATTTATTACAAACAAAAGAACGAATAACGATAATGAACACAAACAGTAAACCAGTAGATACTTGAATAGATGCTACTTAAAGTAGATGTTAGTTAATCGCGGGTACATCCGTTCACTAGTTACGGTTCACTAGTTTAGCTCGCTAGTTCTCTCCGGGTACATTTAGTTCAATGCAGAAATCAATTCTCCACATCGCTAAGCAATAAAGGTGCGTAATTAAGATCAATTAATTTGATTAATTTCGCGCAGCACGAGAGCCAAAATTAAGATCACTAACAATATGTTTGGATAGATTATCAAGATTATAAATATTGCACAAGTTTCCTATATTAAGCAAATTGTTTCCACTACGAGAACGACAATCTGATAAATGTAAATCTGCTAAAAATCTGATGGAAAATTTATTAGAATTACGTAAAGATGAACAAAAAGAGACGAAACAAATATAGCATGATAGAGGGGTGTTTAAGTTGCTTTGCCTTACGTGTAAGAAATGTATCGGATCCAGATAGGGGGTCTTTCGACGCAAGAAACATTTTATCCTCTCCAGGGGAAAATCGACGCAATGATCGGCTATATGAATCCAATAACAATGCGTCTACCCTAATTACTGTCCCTCATTATCATGTACAGCATTTGATTGGTTAATCGGTATAACTACGTAATATATATATTTGTTGGCCAGTTATTACTATTTACTATTAATTATATATTTAATGTCTATTTGAATTATTGTGTATGTGTTAACTATGTATTATATATGAGAGCCGACCAGCCCACCACATAGTGACTGACTTATGGAGGATCGCTAGAAGTCGGCTAGTTTACATAGATAATATTTAGGTTAGGCCACGTTCCAACCGCTCAGGGGTCGTGTATAAAGGCGATTATTCGACCCAGTGAACTGAGGGTAAGTCGCAAGACCAATTCGACCACCTCTTGGGCCGTGTTAAAGGGGACTATTCGACGCAGTGAACTGAGGGTAAGTCGCAAGTGGTCGGCAGTTCGGCTTACATATATCATCATAGGTCTACAATAGGCGACTATTCGACCCAGTGAACTGAGGGTAAGTCGCAAGACCAATTCGACCACCTCTTGGGCCGTGTTAAAGGGGACTATTCGACGCAGTGAACTGAGGGTAAGTCGCAAGTGGTCGGCAGTTCGGCTTACATATATCATCATAGGCCCACAATAGACTATATGGAGGGTATATGAAATGTGTGGTTAGAAACTCATGTCTCTTTAATTTTTATTGATATCGTAAATAGTTGAAAGGGGTAACAGACGTTTCGGTCTAAGACGTTTTGGCCTAGGACGTTTCGGCCCAATGACTGGAACATCCAATTTGCTTGTCGGACGTTTTGGCCCAAAGAGTCAATCAATCCAATGAATAAATCAAATTGAGTTTTGCATTCTTGCAGTAATTAATTATTACACTTTGCAATATGTACAGTAGGTCATTCACACTCAACTCACACATTCATTATTTTAATTAATTAAACTGTTTGATCCCCAATCGCTAATATACTGTGCAGTGACCCAACACATAGAAAGGGGTCAATTGACAAAAAAATGGTTTTTAACTTTTTGTTGGTTTTATATAGATAATTTAACGGAGAATTTCCCATTGAAAACCATTTGTTAATATCTCTTTTCGTTTTTGAGTAATTGTAGATTTAGTAAGACAAGGTTCTGAGATAATTTCATAGCAACATTCTGAGAAAATTCGATTTAAAATTTCAAACCTTCCCGCCATTTTCAGAAACCGCTGTGATTTTTCAAACATCATTTGAACATTTCTGAATGGATTGGATATTCAATAACATCAACATAATTATAGCATTGGAAGTTTCCATGGACAGTTATTTAATATTTTGTCAGTTTTAAGATTTGACAGATTCTTTACATGTATGTTTGTCTGTCTGTATGCATACCCTTATCTTATTTTGTCTATGAAATAATAAAGAAATTGCAATACCTAGTCAAAATATTTGCTACCGGGGGATTTCTTGGTCGGTAATCTTTTTATGGTGTCAGTTTTAATGATTGTCAGAATCTACACGGTCAGTATTTTTGTATGTCATTCTGTTTGTCTGTCTGTATGTATGTATGTATGTATGTATGTATGTATGTATGTATGTATGTATGTATGTATGTATGTATGTATGTCTGACTTACAGACATACATATAAACAGACAGTAAAGATGATGTTAAACGTAAAACTGATATCGGAAATGTCTAAGCCGACATATAAAACCCCCTTAGCCATATTTTGGTTAGGGTTAAATACTATTCTTAATTTTTTGACGGACATATATACAGACAAACAGACTGACTGACTTACAGACATACATGGAGACAGACAGTCAAGATTTCGTAAACATGAAAAACTGACATCGAAAATGGATTCACCGACCTGGAAAACCCCGCAGAGCCATATTTTTGTAAAGTTACATTGTTTTTTCAATTTTTTAACTGACATACAGTACATACAGATAAATAGTCTGACAGACTGCCATACATAGAAACATACAGTTAAGGTGATGTTAAACGTAAAAACTGATATCGGAAATGAGTTCGCCGACCTAGAAAACCCCCATAACCATATTTTAGTAAGGTTAAATGATTTTCTTAATTTTTTGACGGACATACATACAGACAAACAGACTGACTGACATACAGACATACATAGATACAGACAGTCAAGATATCGTAAACATAAAAAACTGGCATAGAAAATGGATTCACCGACCTGGAAAACCCCCCAGAGCCATATATTTGTAAAGTAAGTTATTTTTTCAATTTTTTCACTCACATACATACAGACAAACAGACTGACAGACAAATAGACAGACATACATAGAAAAAGACAATTAAGATGCTCTCAAACGTAAAAACTGATATCGGAAATGAGTTCGCCAACCTAGAAAACCCCCATAGCCATATTTTGGTGAGGTTATATGATTTTCTTTATTTTTTGACTGACAAACTGACAGACAAACAGACAGACAGACATTTTCTGTAAGTACTGTAACCTTAGAAGTTATTTTTTTGGATTCTACGTTAAATTTCTATCTTAAATCAATAAAAAAATAAAATTAAATTTTTTTTTTGTTTTCTACGCCAATATGATGGTAAGCTGCCAGGATAATATCGTAGGCAGGTAAGAATATGATATATAATATATATTTAATAACAAGTTGGTTAATTGGGTAACAACCAGATAAGGTGAATATAATTATTGTATTATATAATAATTATTGCAATGTAGGTGGTAGGCCTACAATACAGCACGGTACAATACAGCACGGTACAATACTGCTGTGACGAACTACAGGAATCGGGCAGTAGTAGGTCGGTAGGTACAGTATGGAGAGTCAGTCTGTACAGGGGCTACCCAAGCCTAACTGGTGCTCGGATCTTATTGGCTAGAGCAGAGCAATCTCAATATCACTAAGCAGCAGAGCTGCTGGACTGGCGCAATTGCTTTTTTTTTTTTTTTTTTTTCAGTTTGGAACTGGCCATCAGTTTAACGATTGCTGGGTAGCTCACGGTGAATTAAGTGCACATATACATTGTAAAAGCCTTTGCTGAATTGCCCCGTTATTTTTATTATCTTTTACATTAAAATACTCTGTAGTTGATTTAATAAGTGTAAGAGACCGTATTATTGCTGTATCGGTGTTTTTAGAGGATCTAAGACCTATTTCCTCCGTATGTGTACTGTGAAAGGCATATTTTATGATTCTATGGCAATTCGTGACGCAAAGGGGTGATAGCTACTCTTGAACAGTAGTTACTATGACTACGGTTAACAGCTGACATTCATACGTGTTGATTTCCTTTGTTCTACGGCGTCTCTCAGTTCAGTCAGCCAATTAGAGCGTTTTTGTGGCTCCTTGTACAGAAAATTTCCGAGAAATGACGCAATGCCTATGTGCAGTGTTTACATTCAGTCCCGAGCCTAAGAAAGAACGGCTTGGAAGTATTTTGTGCTTTACTGTTTTTAGTCTTACACTAGTAGGTTTAATTATAAAGGGCATATATCCTTTAACCTAACGACTACTGCTGACTGATGATCATACATGCTGACTGCTGAAACATTGCAAACTCATAACAATCAGTGTTTTCATTGTTGTTTTATACTGCTATTTACCGTCAGTTCTTCATAATATGGTTGATGAATAATTATATTTGGAATAACGATAAATCACCCCGAAACCCAATATTCTTGATATACCGAAGGTAAGAGAGAAGGGTTACAAATAAACGATTGTGACTTATGTTAAAGTGGTTTGAAGTGAATCTAATGTTATTTGATAGACCCTACATGATTCAGTCTGTGTTCCTTTTATATGTGACTAAAATAAGTGAAGATTGGCAGATTAGTGTGCAGTATTGTGCAGCATTGTGTATGAGTGAGTCTGTTAAAGAAGCAATTCCTAAAGAATGCGCCATATATGTGAATTATAATTAAGCCATATCGTTGTGAGTAGTTTAAGTCATAACTCTGTTTATATAGATAAAGCGCCACGTCCTAAAGGAACTGTTAATATTACCGAAGGTGAATAATATTGTCAGAGATTATATAATACTGTCGGTCGAATAATACATTAGGCTTACATAGCAATAAAAAAAAATTAAACCGTCGAACCCAATCTCCCGGGAATATCCAGCGGGTGAATGGTCGCGCACGGATTGGTTTCGACTAGTGTAGTGAATCAAATACTTGTCAAAGACTAAAAACTGATTTAATATCTAGAAGACATCTTAATTTGGTGGGTTAAACTGCCAAAGGTCTGAAAGCGCGAACATTAAAGGATATAGCTTCTTTATTGCAGTAAGCAATAAAGTTGAAAGTACCGGTCAACCGGTAAACCTGAACAGTACACCTGTAGGTCAGTAGGCCCAACCGCTAGAACCGGTACTGCCGTATAAGTACACTAGTATTATTCGATTTGATTGTTGTATACCGGTAGGCTGTTTAAGAGATTAGGGACTGTACACCCCTTGTTTCTTTTGGAGCTTACTTATTTCTGTCAGTTTTATTTGTTTGTAGGCCAGTATTGAACAGAAGGCGTGTAAACCTGATCAGATTGGACAGACAATTTGTAGGCTGAGCTGTTGTCTGATTGCTGTTAGGTCCGAACGAATTGCAGTGTGTGTAGAGCACTCGTCCGATTAAGTACGATTAGGCAGTAGGGGCAGCGAACGCTGTAAGGTAATCCCCCAACTAAAGAATAAGTCGCACTACTGGGTTAGAGCGCATACTCCCTAATCATTTCGGAGTCTGCATGTCCTGTAGTTTATTTAGGCTTGAGAGTAGTCTGCCATCGTTTAGTCTGTACTTTGTTTGTGTAAGTCTGTACGGGTAGCGTATAATTTTATTTAGATAATTTGTAGGCTGGATAGTTGTCTGGCTGTTATTAGGTCTGAACGGATTGCCGCGTGTGTAGATCATCTGTCCGATTAAGTACGGTTAGGCAGTCGGGGCAGCGAACGCTGTAAGGTAAACCCCCAACTAAAGAATAAGTCGCACTACTGGGTTAGAGCGCATACTCCCTAATCATTTCGGAGTCTGCATATACCGTAGTTTGTTTAGGCTTGATAGTAGTCTGTCAGTGTTCGGTCTGTATTTTGTTTGAGTAGTTTGTACGCGTAGCGTAATATTTATTATTCAGAGTTTATGCGATTATCCGCAACATTCATTCCCCAAGTTTGTTCCTACAGTAATTGTGTTTGTTATACATACCGCTATAGTTAAATTAACCCCGGTACTACACGGGCTGCTCGGCGTAGGTAAAGACTGGTGATTTTGTGCATCGGTCACTCCAGCAGATGCCGTGGTTCTTTTAGCTGTTCAAGTATATTTAACTACTGATTATTTGTTGTACAAGTACTCGTACCTAATTTAGGGTTTAGTGTACAGTACTTTCCGAAGTAATTATTGTAGACATTATATCTGTGTTGTAAAGTGGTTGATAGGCACATTCGATTAGCTCTATTAACTTCTAGGTAGGAACACTCCGTGATACATAACGTAGAACCTATAGCGATACGGCTATAGGTCGTCAGGCGGTGGTATTTTCCTATCTAGACAACGCAGTGTATTTACTACTACTTATTATTTCAAAACACCGTAGTACCCTGTCCGTGTAATAACCAGTTTTCTAACCCTTTGTTAGGCTGGTTTGTAGACTTCTTGTAAAATTACCCTAAAAAATTCGTATTTTGTGTTTTTTGTAAATTTTTGTGTTTATTTAGAGATTGTAATCTCACCCGAATTGTACGTAATTTGTAGTATTAAGTAACTTAGGTAAATTAGAATTATTTGTTTTAGTGTCTTATAAGTAACACTTCATTGAAAGCGCACCGCTTTGTGTAGTGATTACTCCCCAGAAATAATAACATTTATTTCAAACATTGACAAAACCCACTAAAACGGGTATATATATATTATAAATCAAATCTAACGATTTATAAATCGTAGGCCTACCATACAACCATTAGGTCTCAATATCAGTTGGATTACTGCTCAAATAACGGTAATAAAGTAAGTAAAGTAACCAAGTAACCCTAAAATTCAGAAATTAAATTATTTAAAATAATTGATATACCGGTATTTACGATAGGCCTATTATCTTTATTTCTATAAATTTCGGCTGAAATTATACCGGTACTTGTAATTAATTCTAGTTTGTAATTATACTTATATATATACACTATAAGTGTAAACTGCATACCGGTATTTACGATAGGCCTATTATCTTTATTTCTATAAATTTAGGCTGAAATTATACCGGTACTTGTAATTAATTCTAGTCCAGAATTATATATACTACAAACTGTAAGCTGTATACCGGTATTCCGATAGGCCTATTATATATTTATATATATTTGTGCTAAAATTATACCGGTATTCTGTGATAAACCTAGTCCGTAATAATAGTTATATATACTATAAGCATACCGGTATTCTAATATATTATATATCACGCTACACTGAGTAGCAGTACCGGTAATTAATTACTAGGCTAGCAGTTAATACTGAGTTATTAGACTTACTCAGACTGTAATACAGCAGTAGACATTCAACGGTATACATAGTCATGTCTGATACTAAGCAGAACCTGTCAGACAGTTTATTAGATGTAACTATCTGCGACTCAGATAGAGACGTACAAACGTCTGGTCGTAAATCCAGTTCACCTCCCACTGTGAGGAAGGTCATACCTCCAGTAGTAATAACAGAACCTAGGCTGGTCCAACATCGTAGGTCTATCATAGGCACTCGAGCTCAGGTCAAGCGGGACCAAAAGGCAGCGGAACAGCAACAACCCGCTAGTCAAGAACTTATTCCTCAGCGGCCCAGCAGCTCCAGTAGTGAGGATACTGTAGAGCTGACACCCGAGAGCGGAGCAGAGATGACGGATGCGGTTTATACGGATCCCCTTCTCATCCTTCCTGCAGCCGTGCTCACTGGGTTATTGATCGCGGTGGAAGAACACCAGATCGATTGGGCGAGAAGTCAACGGTCAACTAGAGATAGCTACGCGGGATACACGAGTGAAGAACTGAAGTCTATTGTCGAGTCGCAATGGAACTTCCCCGGACCCGGACTCCCGTTTGATTTATCAGAAGCTGCCTGGGAAGACATACACCGGATGGGAGTAGCCAAGGAAACCATCGATCCAGCTGTATGGAAGAGGTCCGCGGCCGGATACGCCCAGGGATTCTTCAGCTCTATGGAGAGAGTAGAGAGACAACTGTTTCAACAACCTCAAGGACCTCAAGAGCAGGGATCGCTGCTTTATCAAGTTAGAGAAAGAGTTCTGCGGATTAGGCTAATCTTATCCGCCTTTGAGGAGGCTTCTAAAAGAAGGCAAGACACGTCGTTGCAAGTTGCCGTAAAGACTTGGTTTCAACGGGTGAGTCGCCAGGTTCAAGGAGCAGCTCAGTGGAAAGCTCAGTTGGAGGAGCGCTCAACCCATGGAGAATCAACAGACGCTACTTTTTCCCAAGTGGAAAGTGAAGCGACGGCAGAGAAACCGCATAAGAGGGATGCCATTGACATCTATCTGTCAGACTATCAGCGTTTCGTAGGTGATGAAGAGTTGCGGAGAAGACTAGATGGGCTTAGCCCTAATAGTGAAGGAGCCCAGCGTGTGTTGGATGCAATTGATGTGGATAGGTTAGCGGCGAACCAAGCTAAATTCGATGAACAACTCCGCATCGCTAGAGACCAAGAAGAACAAGTAAAGAAAAAACGTATAGAAGATAGAAAGGCAGCGGCAGTGGCAGCAGCAGTGGCAGAGGCAGAAGCGGAAAGAAAGGCAGCAGCAGCAGTGGCAGAGGCAGAAGCGGAAAGAAAGGCAGCAGTGGCAGAGGCAGAAGCGGATAGAAAGGCAGCGGCAGCGGCAGCAGCAGTGGCAGTGGCAGAGGCCGAAGCGGAAAGGAAAGCGGCAGCAGCAGTGGCAGCGGCAGAAGCCGAAAGAAAAACAGCAGAGGCAGTGGCAGAAGCAGAACGGAGGGCATCTGAAGAGGCAACCCAACTAGAGTTAGAAAATCTTCAAGAGAGGCAAGACAACTTCAATAAACAGTTAACAGCTAGTAATATGCAGATGATGAGGCGATCTACTCCCAAAAGACAGGGGTATACATCATCTGAAGAAGGCGATACCACCGATACTGAAGGCAAAGGAAATAGATCTCGTCTAAGCAGACGTAAAAGATCATTCCACCGTCAGAAATTGCCTGATTTGCCTCCAGCTGTTAGAAGGCAACTAAATAACACCAACTTAGGTAGTACAGAGCCCACAGACCAAATAATTAAAATAGAAAGACTCCCTACTATAGTAGATGAGCCTGAAATAATTAGGCCTGTTCTTGAAATCACCCCTTCGGTGATAGATACACCTGTGCTCCCTGAAACTACTTCTAAATTCCCTCTGCATAGCACTAAGCTACCTGTGCCCCGTAGAACTGCCCAAGAGACAGTTCAGGTCCTGGACCCCGAGCGAAATATTCCAAATTTGTCGCCCGTTGTCCCTCGTCCGCCCGCTACGACGTTGGTGGATCCCGTTTCGGCGGTTGATTGGGTAGACGAGAGACGGCGGGGGATGGATATCCTGCTCGGGCAGATGCAGGAGACTGTCCTG
>JAUCBJ010001014.1:0-38543 GCA_032718475.1 Nemertoderma westbladi | reverse complement strand
GCTGGATGAGAGTAAGCAGCCCCCCCCCCCCCCCCCCCCCTCAGTCAGCGAACTTAAATAAATCAATATTAAATAAAGTAACTAGCAACGTTTAATAATAATAAAGTATTAACTTTAAAATTAAACAAAACCCATAACCATAAATTTGTGGATGATCAGTTAGTTACACTACTGAAATGAGTTTAACCAGCTGATACTGTATACAGTATATGCGCAATGGTGCAATATAAACCAGATTAATGTCTGAGTGAATTTCGTTATTTGTTATCCGTTTACGCAAAAACTTGGCAGATTTACGTAATTCGTAGACCTAGGCCTACTAGACCATCCATTTAGGCGGTGTCTTTGTGGGGACAGTAATCCCTCGGCAGTTCTCCAATCTACCAGTAGTAGTGTAGTGGGCTCAAATGAAAACATTTCAGAAATGTTTGAAATGTAAAACCTTCCGCCAATTCGTAGGGCTACAGTATTATTGTTTATAATCCTTTTTTCATGATACTGTATATACCTGGCACATACAGTATATTCTAGACATCGCAAACTTCCTCTAGGTGGTAAAAGTGTTTACGTGGAATCTGCTTATATTTTGCTTATAATAAATTATTATTATTATATAAAAAAACTTTTTTGCAACCAGATATCTTGCTTGACTCTTCAAAAGTGCCTTATGCACACATATAGTGATATGAACTCAGGTAGGCCTATGGATATGCCTTCTCATTTTGAATGAGATTTCACTAACACTAATATGCTGTAATTATAATAGTAATGGGAAAACTGGGAAAGACCTCTAGAGTCCGAGTTCGCTCGACCTAGTAGTAGTAGTATTATATTTTCAGTATTGATATTTTGGATTTGAGACACTTTGAAAAAATATATTTCAGGGCGCCTCCTTTTATGAGGACCCTGAGATATATTTCTAATTGGGGTACCGGATGCTTCTGGGGGTCGAGAGAAATTTACTTATGAACTTAAGTTAGCGAATATTTAACTTCGTTAATCATTATTTAAGGTAATTATTAAGGGAAAGGATTAGGTTAGAGTGACATGCATTTCTAACCATAATATCTAGTGCAACTACATTTGGGTGCAGGGTTTACTGTAAAATTTTTACTTTAAGGAACTAATTTTCAATATCAAAATCAGCCCAAGCAGCACCCACAACAACACCCTATTGACAGGTTAAATTATCCGGAACATCAGCGTGGCCTGGGGCCAGAATCTGCACCACTTCTGTACCTCACGTAACGACCCGGAACCGTATGTTCGTATTTATAGTCTCAGTAGAGCGAGCTAATAATTGTTGGCTCCAGCCAATATTTATAAACTTTGGTACTAAATTAGCCCGATAAGTTGGTTAGGTCGATCTTTTTGGATCGACCTGATAAAAACTTTATTAATAAACAGAAGTAGCTTGACTGCATTTGGTACGATCTCATGTTAATTTTATAAAAAATTAATTCCCCACACAACGCGTCTAATCCCTTGAACAAGTTATATTTTTAATCTAAAATGTCAACATCACTCGACGATTTTGATATATAGCAGATTTAAACTCTGGAAGTATATTATTTACAATACTATCTGCAATACAGTATATTCTATTGCAGAATCACCAGCCGATCGCGTCAATGTTTGAAAAGCTCCTCAATAATGACAGGGTATTGCCTGATAACTTTATAGAAGTAAAAGTGTCTTGAGTCTGTACTCCCAGATATTCCCATTGGCGATATCTCCTTTGCAGAAGTGAAGGCTGCTGCAAAGATCATTAAGGCCAATCCTGCCAATGGATAGATTGTATCCCCCCTGAGGTCTTTAAAATACCTGAGTGTTTAAAGCTCATCTATTCCATCATAGTAGACATGTACCGAACAACAAGAGTCCCACAAGAAATGAAAACAAATAAGTTGGTGCCAGTTCCCAAGAAGGGCAACCTATCACTCTATGGTTCTTTTCGGGGAATCTCATTGATTTCGATTGCAGCAAAGCTTTACAATAGAATTATATTAAATCGCATCAGGGATCCAATTGAGAGACTGCTACGTGGAAATCAGAATGGGTTCCGTAAAGGTCGTGGGACCATGGAGCCCATTTTGGCTCTCAGAAGGATAATTGAAGAGTTCTCAAAAAGAAAGACAGGCATCTGGCTGTTATCTTTGTTGACTTCTTCAGGGCCTTTGATTCAGTCTCTCGCTCATGTATGTTTAGCATACTTTCATTATATGGGATTCCTGATGAAATTATTGCAGCAATCAGATCGGTATACGATGGTTCGATAACATTTGTGTCTACTGTTGACGGTGACACAGAACCATTTGAAGTGTTATGGGGCGTCCTCCAGGGAGACACATTTGCACCATTCTTGTTCACAATTGTGGTTGACTATGTTCTTCTTAGATCATTTTAATGACGATGGGGTGATGGTAACTCCACCTACTGGCTCCAAAATCCCTGATCTGATCATTTCTGTTACCTGGGATCATGGATCCGGAAGTCAGGTGAGGACCTTCGAATACGTAAGGGAAAGGCATGGGCAGCATTGAATGGCGTTTCCAGGATTTGGAAGTCACACAGAATTCATCGGAAACTTAAGCTCCGATTATTTAAAGCAGCAGTAGTTCCAGTACTCCTCTATGGGAGTTCATGATGGACTCTAACTGCTGAGGACACCAAATCTCTGGATGGCACATTCACAAGAATGCTACGCCGGGTTCATTGTGTCAAGTACAATCCACACATCCCCAACCAGACACAATATAACATTGGAGGTGTCTCATTGGTTCCCCCAAGCTTGACACTAGAACAAAGCCTCCTCCGCTTTGCAGGACATTGCTTTCGACGTGAGGACCAGCCAGTGCATAATCTTGTACTTTGGCAGCCTCATGGAGTGAATAAGCATGGTGGACAGCCCATGACTTTCTTGAGACGCATCTAAAAGGACACTGACCTTGAAGATGCGGGTAATCTCGCTAAAGTCATAGGGGATAGGGTGGTGTGGTGGTGCAACTTTGTTGATGATAAGCCGGTGTGTATTACTGTACAGCTCAAGATGATAATCGTAACATGTCTAGAGCTATAACGAGAGCTGATGAAACTATTAACTTAGAAACTTAGAATTTGCGTCCATTGAAGATTGACACTAACGAAATCACTTGAACAACGAATTAATGATTGTTACACGAAACTACTAAGGAAGGCACTAAATATCAGCTGGAAACAACCAACACCATGAGAAACGCCGAGCTTTATGATGTTAAAATCGGAAATTTCCTCAGAATATACTTATGCTGCTGTTGTTCGACCATTTTATCGATTAATGCCGCCGGGGCAAATAAATGAAAATGATTGTTTACCTACATTACCCCCCCCCCCCCCCCCCCCCCCCCCCCCCTTGTATAAAGACAATAAGATATGTGGGAATATCTCCAGACGACAAAAATATATGTGGGAATATCTCCAGGCAAAAAATTGTATAATATTAATTACAATTATTATTCATGTATTAATTACTCATTAGGCCCTACTTCGCGAAAACAATATTTTATTACAGAAAATCTCATAAAATCATAAACTAACGTTATTCATATAAATTAATAAATAAAAAATATATTTAGAATGCAACATAATAATAAAATAATAATTAGAAATCTGAAGGCATTTCTTGATACAGGTACTGTAGTTTGGGCTTAAACTGTAGCCTCCAATGTATGTAAATCCTATCGAGAGAAATCTACTAAATTATTACACAAAAATCGGCACCATCAATTAAGGATTCATTAGTAAAAATATTCGCGTAATATATTCGAAATATATAAATAATTATAAAATATTAAACCTATTTGCAAAATAAATAAAGATTGTCAATTTCTACAGTACGAATGAAAACCGTGACAGTTGTAGCAGATTATACCGGGTCTACCTTACCGTATAATGCAGCAGATCTATTAATATGGCACATACACCAGGTTGAAACGCATGGTTCGTTAAAAAAAGTTAAGTTATCGGTGAATATACAAACCAAAGGCTGTTCTCTCTTGGCTGTTACCCGTAGAGCGCCACTTTAATTTCCCGGGAATTATTCAACTCTTTACTTCACTCATCCAGCGGAAACCAGGTTCCCATATTGATGGCTTACCATAACAACTGGCTCGCTCCTGATTGAATACAGGGCCTCCCAGCTGCGGTAACCAGTTAGGATAACCACCCGAACTCACTAAAACCCCGGTATAGTCTACTTCTACCAGCTAGAAATTCTTATAAATTCGACTAATTCAAGGTCTTGAATGTCATTAGCTAAATTCTCGTCCAATCGCTTTTAATCTTTAAGGAAATGCTGGAATTGATTAGCTTCCCCTCCTTTCAACTCGTCCCAGGAGTACACAGCTACGTAACCGGTACTCCCTGCGACATACAGACGCCTACTATCGGAAGTGAAGGCCAGACCGGTGATTGGCGACTCTGTACCGGTGTCTATATCCCTCACATACATCAGGTCCCAAACACTCCAAAATCTAATAAAAAAAATAAACAATCGAAAAATGGAAATAATGGGACAGTCATTAGAACCATAATTAAAAATAATAAAACAAATTCTAAACTATAATACTTCCACCTATTTATAGACACAATAGTGATGATTGCGATAAAGTGTTCCCCCAGAAAGGGAAATAATCGCAACAAATACGTACCAAAAATGAGTCATATGTCCAGACGATAAATATAAACGAGGGAGGGGTACTAACCTAAGGAAGCCCAGACTAGTTCCGGCTATAATACAGTTCACAGACACCCCCTCGGGCCCATTTGAGAAACAAAGAGAAGTAATAGTCGCCTTGGATTCGTCTAAGGTTGCCATGCCAACTAGTCGTCCATTGGGTGTCCATGTGACTAGTTTGGTGCCGCTGTGACAGACAGCGATATCCCCTAGTGTCGGTGAGATGGCAAGACTCGTTACCGGCAGACGGACAACTCTAGTTAGCATCAGCGAACGCACGTATATAAACCTAAAGTTTACAATATAGATAATCGTGCAGCTAATAGAACTGCAATAGTTTCAAAAATAAAACTTTGTCAGGAGAGTCACCCACTGACTCTCCCTTAAGATAACTAACCGGTTGATGTCCCACACAATGCAACTTCCGTCGTCGCTGCCCGTTGCTAGGATACTGTAAGCGTCGGAGACAGCCATGCACGTGATTGCTCCCTGATGACCTCGCAGACTAATCGGAGACTTTTGCAACGATATCCCAGTGATCCTATGGGGGGCGCGTCGTAAGCGATACACGGTGACGCCGCCAGAGGCGTGACCGAAGAAAATATGGCGAAAACTCGAAGGCGTCGCGCAGCACGTGATCTAGGAGGAAATAATTTAATAATAATTTGATTATTAGTTTATTATATATCCCAGTAATTAAATAATATTGTTAATTTAATTTGATTGCCCTTTACTTTTGTTTCGAATTCTAATTTTTGATACTATTTCTAGACAACTCGGCCCTCGACACTTGAAATAATGAAGGTTTATATATTCCAATATATTTAGTTACCTTATCATAGAGATCCTCAACCATCAAGTTAATAGTAGGATGGTCTATATTACTCTTCAGTCGTACAGTAAGATCCGGGTAATCCCAAGTCAGAATACCAGACCACGACAGATTCACTCTCAGGTTATATAGTGAAGGGTCTGAAATATATGGAATATAAACAAAGCTTCATCAGTACAATAGTTAAATATAGTGCGCGTTATTGACTGACTACAAGGGGTCTTGGGACGTTAGTTTAGTGGCATTACATATTAGACTGAGACTTTAGTGCCCGCGAGCGGTTGCGTGGAACAATGACCTACTATAATATAATAATAATAGGTCATGGTGGAATCAAAATAATAATAATAATTTATACAACGCCTCTCTGGGCGTATTTCAAGGCACTATGAAACACAATAAAATGTGATCTATTGGATCTATAGCAGAATGCTTACTGTATGTTCGCGACCAGTATACAGTATGTAGGCCTAATATAGAGCATTCATTACATTTTATACTGTGTTGTGTTGACAACCGATGTGTTTATGTTAGTATTCGGAGGGGGACTGGACAGCATAATTCATTTTTCATGACTATTTTTGACGCCCATTTTGGCTTTCAATCTCGCACACTGCTGAGTTTACCCCTCCTTCAATGTTATCCACAACTCCATTCCTGTCTGCATTACACCTTATATCAACAACTCTTAAATTGAAAAACATAAAAAGATATGAAGGATATTATAAACGGCATACTGAATTGCGGCGGCATTATATAAATATACCTAACAGGCTAACAGTACATATTAAGCTTGTCAACATGCTTAATTGTTTATGAGCCGCCGCAAGAGAGTTATGGGCTGTCCTCTGAGATTAATTCGATGGTGTTTTATCATAACGACTCAAATGTCATTTTTTTCAAAATAGAGTTTTGGTGTTTTTTGGCATATTTAGACTTCTACGAATCTTCTATTAAAGTATTAGAGCCTAGTTGTTGCGTGTGCTTGAGTTACAGCGCATTTCAGAAAATTGCATAACCACTCAAATGCCAATTTTACATTAAGTCAAGGGAAACGGCTTTTTTTTCATAACCACTTAAACCCATAGCCCATCATTACAGATAAGGAGATGGTGATTAAAATTCGTCCCTTACAGACTCAATATACTATCAATGGGCGGGAAATTCGAATTGTAACTACTATAAGTACTTCTTTACATGACTAATTTTTCAGATTTCAGATTAAATAAATATTTTACATTTTTAATTGACATTTAATTGAATACCGGTAATTGTGTTTGTTCAAACAATGCACTGAATTGGTCATGAAGTCCAGGTTTTATGGAGCCGAAGGTGATGGATAGGAGGAAAGATAGTTAGCAGTTCATGAAAAGACTGTCTCGGACAGATTTCACTGATTGTTTTGTTCGTATGCCTAACATATTAATAGATATGTCGTTATGAAAAATCACAATTTAAGTGAAAACATTTTGCATAACCACTCAAATCCTAAGAAAACATCGATAAATTGGTTAAATGTCACTACAAATCCTAATTGTGGTGTTTTACCTTATGAAACCAAAAATTATCTCTTAGGTACCATAGGGGACTTGTAGAAAAATGCTCCCCTGAACAATTAGGTTTTTGAGTGTTGAGTGGTTATGATAAAAATAAAACACCATCGAATTGTATGTATGGAACTCACCGTTACTGTAACTGTATGCGACTAGTAGATGTACACTGTCTGAGAGCCCTACCATTTCCCCAGTTTCCAAGGCAACCAAGCGGGCAATTGTTTTTTTGCACAACGTGTGCCAAACAACCTGAGGGTCAGGCATTCCAGGAGAACCTAAATGAATTTAAAGATAATAAATTTGCCGTTGGCATAGCAACAAACCTGCCGCTATATAGGCATATCAATAATCTTACCGATATATTGGCGTAGCAACAAACTTGCCGATATATTGTCATAGCAACAAACTTACCGATATATTGTCATATCGACAAACCTACCGACATATTGGCATAAAGCAACAAACCTACCAACGTATTGGCCCCAATTCAATCCGAACACGTCCCACAAAGGTTTAATGTTACATGAGGATTTCCCGTGGCTCGACAATTCGTCAATCTTTTGCTGTACCTAACAATAAATGAAATAAATAGCGGTTAGATAGGCAAATTATTACCGCGGTAATTATTATTTTTGATCACGAATTACAGATGTAATATCGAATTTAATTGAATTGGCATGATATGTAATTGAATTGAAGAAAATGTAATTGACTAAGACCCTACCGCTAATTAATCTTCTAGATTTGAACGTCGTTTAGTTAAGTTATTTTATATTCACTCACCTGTCTCTTGGGATGTTGGTTAACGAACAACTGTTTATGTGTTTGACCGTACTCACTCACTCGCCTGACTCTTGGGATGTTGGTTAACGAACAACTGTTTATGTGTTTGACCGTACTCACTCACTCACCTGTCTCTTGGGATGTTGGTTAACGAACAACTGTTTATGTGTTTGACCGTACTCACTCACTCACCTGTCTCTAAGGATGTTGGTTAACGAACAACTGTTTATGTGTTTGACCGTACTCACTCACTCGCCTGACTCTTGGGATGTTGGTTAACGAACAACTGTTTATGTGTTTGACCGTACTCACTCACTCACCTGTCTCTTGGGATGTTGGTTAACGAACAACTGTTTATGGGTTTGACCGTACTCACTCACTCACCTGTCTCTTGGGATGTTGGTTAACGAACAACTGTTTAGGTGTTTGACCGTACTCACTCACTCACCTGTCTCTTGGGATGTTGGTTAACGAACAACTGTTTAGGTGTTTGACCGTACTCACTCACTCACCGATGTCTCTAAGGATGTTGGTTAACGAACAACTGCTTATGTGTTTGACCGTACTCACTCACTCACCGATGTCTCTAAGGATGTTGGTTAACGAACAACTGTTTAGGTGTTTGACCGTACTCACTCACTCACCGATGTCTCTATAAGGATGTTGGTTAACGAACAACTGTTTATGTGTTTGACCGTACTCACTCACTCACCGATGTCTCTAAGGATGTTGGTTAACGAACAACTGTTTATGTGTTTGACCGTACTCACTCACTCACCGATGTCTCTAAGGATGTTGGTTAACGAACAACTGTTTATGTGTTTGGCCGTACTCACTCACTCACCGATGTCTCTATAAGGATGTTGGTTAACGAACAACTGTTTATGTGTTTGACCGTACTCACTCACTCACCGATGTCTCTATAAGGATGTTGGTTAACGAACAACTGTTTATGTGTTTGACCGTACTCACTCACTCACCGATGTCTCTAAGGATGTTGGTTAACGAACAACTGTTTATGTGTATGACCGTACTCACTCACTCACCGATGTATCTAAGGATGTTGGTTAACGAACAACTGTTTATGTGTTTGAACGTACTCTCTCACTCACCGATGTCTCTATAAAGGATGTTGGTTAACGAACAACTGTTTATGTGTTTGACCGTATACTCACTCACTCACCGATGTCTCTAAGGATGTTGGTTAACGAACAACTGTTTATGTGTTTGACCGTACTCACTCACTCACCGATGTCTCTAAGGATGTTGGTTAACGAACAACTGTTTATGTGTTTGACCGTATACTCACTCACTCACCTGTCTCTCAGGATGTTGGTTAACGAACAACTGTTTATGAGTTTGACCGTACTCACTCACTCACCGATGTCTCTAAGGATGTTGGTTAACGTACAACTGTTTATGTGTTTGACCGTACTCACTCACTCACCGATGTCTCTATAAGGATGTTGGTTAACGAACAACTGTTTATGTGTTTGACCGTATACTCACTCACTCACCGATGTCTCTATATACGGATGTTGGTTAACGAACAACTGTTTATGAGTTTGACCGTACTCACTCACTCACCGATGTATCTAAGGATGTTGGTTAACGAACAACTGTTTATGTGTTTGACCGTATACTCACTCACTCACCGATGTCTCTAAGGATGTTGGTTAACGAACAACTGTTTATGAGTTTGACCGTACTCACTCACTCACCGATGTCTCTAAGGATGTTGGTTAACGAACAACTGTTTATGTGTTTGACCGTATACTCACTCACTCACCTGTCTCTCAGGATGTTGGTTAACGAACAACTGTTTATGAGTTTGACCGTACTCACTCACTCACCGATGTCTCTAAGGATGTTGGTTAACGAACAACTGTTTATGTGTTTGACCGTATACTCACTCACTCACCGATGTCTCTATATAAGGATGTTGGTTAACGAACAACTGTTTATGAGTTTGACCGTACTCACTCACTCACCGATGTCTCTAAGGATGTTGGTTAACGAACAACTGTTTATGTGTTTGACCGTATACTCACTCACTCACCGATGTCTCTAAGGATGTTGGTTAACGAACAACTGTTTATGAGTTTGACCGTACTCACTCACTCACCGATGTCTCTAAGGATGTTGGTTAACGAACAACTGTTTATGTGTTTGACCGTATACTCACTCACTCACCTGTCTCTCAGGATGTTGGTTAACGAACAACTGTTTATGAGTTTGACCGTACTCACTCACTCACCGATGTCTCTAAGGATGTTGGTTAACGAACAACTGTTTATGTGTTTGACCGTATACTCACTCACTCACCTGTCTCTCAGGATGTTGGTTAACGAACAACTGTTTATGTGTTTGACCGTACTCACTCACTCACCTGTCTCTAAGGATGTTGGTTAACGTACAACTGTTTATGTGTTTGACCGTATACTCACTCACTCACCGATGTCTCTAAGGATGTTGGTTAACGTACAACTGTTTATGTGTTTGACCGTACTCACTCACTCACCGATGTCTCTAAGGATGTTGGTTAACGTACAACTGTTTATGTGTTTGACCGTATACTCACTCACTCACCGATGTCTCTAAGGATGTTGGTTAACGTACAACTGTTTATGTGTTTGACCGTACTCACTCACTCACCGATGTCTCTATAAGGATGTTGGTTAACGAACAACTGTTTATAAACAGTTGTGAGTGAGTATACGGTCAAACACATAAATGTGTTTGACCGTATACTCACTCACTCACCGATGTCTCTAAGGATGTTGGTTAACGAACAACTGTTTATGTGTTTGACCGTATACTCACTCACTCACCGATGTCTCTAAGGCTGTTGGTTAACGAACAACTGTTTATGTGTTTGGCCGTACTCACTCACTCACCGATGTCTCTATAAGGATGTTGGTTAACGAACAACTGTTTATGTGTTTGGCCGTACTCACTCACTCACCGATGTCTCTAAGGATGTTGGTTAACGAACAACTGTTTATGTGTTTGACCGTATACTCACTCACTCACCTGTCTCTCAGGATGTTGGTTAACAAACAACTGTTTATGAGTTTGAATGTACTCACTCACTCACCGATGTCTCTAAGGATGTTGGTTAACGAACAACTGTTTATGTGTTTGACCGTACTCACTCACTCACCTGTCTCTAAGGGTGTTGGTTAACGAACAACTGTTTATGTGTTTGACCGTATACTCACTCACTCACCGATGTCTCTAAGGATGTTGGTTAACGAACAACTGTTTATGTGTTTGACCGTACTCACTCACTCACCGATGTCTCTATAAGGATGTTGGTTAACGAACAACTGTTATGTGTTTGGCCGTACTCACTCACTCCCGATGTCTCTATAAGGATGTTGGTTAACGTACAACTGTTTATGTGTTTGACCGTACTCACTCACTCACCGATGTCTCTAAGGATGTTGGTTAACGAACAACTGTTTATGTGTTTGACCGTATACTCACTCACTCACCGATGTCTCTAAGGATGTTGGTTAACGAACAACTGTTTATGTGTTTGACCGTATACTCACTCACTCACCTGTCTCTCAGGATGTTGGTTAACGAACAACTGTTTATGTGTTTGACCGTATACTCACTCACTCACCTGTCTCTCAGGATGTTGGTTAACAAACAACTGTTTATGAGTTTGAATGTACTCACTCACTCACCGATGTCTCTAAGGATGTTGGTTAACGAACAACTGTTTATGTGTTTGACCGTACTCACTCACTCACCGATGTCTCTATAAGGATGTTGGTTAACGAACAACTGTTTATGTGTTTGACCGTACTCACTCACTCACCGATGTCTCTAAGGATGTTGGTTAACGAACAACTGTTTATGTGTATGACCGTACTCACTCACTCACCGATGTATCTAAGGATGTTGGTTAACGAACAACTGTTTATGTGTTTGAACGTACTCTCTCACTCACCGATGTCTCTATAAAGGATGTTGGTTAACGAACAACTGTTTATGTGTTTGACCGTATACTCACTCACTCACCGATGTCTCTAAGGATGTTGGTTAACGAACAACTGTTTATGTGTTTGACCGTACTCACTCACTCACCGATGTCTCTAAGGATGTTGGTTAACGAACAACTGTTTATGTGTTTGACCGTATACTCACTCACTCACCTGTCTCTCAGGATGTTGGTTAACGAACAACTGTTTATGAGTTTGACCGTACTCACTCACTCACCGATGTCTCTAAGGATGTTGGTTAACGTACAACTGTTTATGTGTTTGACCGTACTCACTCACTCACCGATGTCTCTATAAGGATGTTGGTTAACGAACAACTGTTTATGTGTTTGACCGTATACTCACTCACTCACCGATGTCTCTATATAAGGATGTTGGTTAACGAACAACTGTTTATGAGTTTGACCGTACTCACTCACTCACCGATGTCTCTAAGGATGTTGGTTAACGAACAACTGTTTATGTGTTTGACCGTATACTCACTCAGTCACCGATGTCTCTAAGGATGTTGGTTAACGAACAACTGTTTATGAGTTTGACCGTACTCACTCACTCACCGATGTCTCTAAGGATGTTGGTTAACGAACAACTGTTTATGTGTTTGACCGTATACTCACTCACTCACCTGTCTCTCAGGATGTTGGTTAACGAACAACTGTTTATGAGTTTGACCGTACTCACTCACTCACCGATGTCTCTAAGGATGTTGGTTAACGAACAACTGTTTATGTGTTTGACCGTATACTCACTCACTCACCGATGTCTCTATATAAGGATGTTGGTTAACGAACAACTGTTTATGAGTTTGACCGTACTCACTCACTCACCGATGTCTCTAAGGATGTTGGTTAACGAACAACTGTTTATGTGTTTGACCGTATACTCACTCACTCACCGATGTCTCTAAGGATGTTGGTTAACGAACAACTGTTTATGAGTTTGACCGTACTCACTCACTCACCGATGTCTCTAAGGATGTTGGTTAACGAACAACTGTTTATGTGTTTGACCGTATACTCACTCACTCACCTGTCTCTCAGGATGTTGGTTAACGAACAACTGTTTATGAGTTTGACCGTACTCACTCACTCACCGATGTCTCTAAGGATGTTGGTTAACGAACAACTGTTTATGTGTTTGACCGTATACTCACTCACTCACCTGTCTCTCAGGATGTTGGTTAACGAACAACTGTTTATGTGTTTGACCGTACTCACTCACTCACCTGTCTCTAAGGATGTTGGTTAACGTACAACTGTTTATGTGTTTGACCGTACTCACTCACTCACCGATGTCTCTAAGGATGTTGGTTAACGTACAACTGTTTATGTGTTTGACCGTATACTCACTCACTCACCGATGTCTCTAAGGATATTGGTTAACGTACAACTGTTTATGTGTTTGACCGTACTCACTCACTCACCGATGTCTCTAAGGATGTTGGTTAACGAACAACTGTTTATGTGTTTGACCGTATACTCACTCACTCACCGATGTCTCTAAGGATGTTGGTTAACGTACAACTGTTTAAGTGTTTGACCGTACTCACTCACTCACCGATGTCTCTATAAGGATGTTGGTTAACGAACAACTGTTTATAAACAGTTGTGAGTGAGTATACGGTCAAACACATAAATGTGTTTGACCGTATACTCACTCACTCACCGATGTCTCTAAGGATGTTGGTTAACGAACAACTGTTTATGTGTTTGACCGTATACTCACTCACTCACCGATGTCTCTAAGGCTGTTGGTTAACGAACAACTGTTTATGTGTTTGGCCGTACTCACTCACTCACCGATGTCTCTATAAGGATGTTGGTTAACGAACAACTGTTTATGTGTTTGGCCGTACTCACTCACTCACCGATGTCTCTAAGGATGTTGGTTAACGAACAACTGTTTATGTGTTTGACCGTATACTCACTCACTCACCTGTCTCTCAGGATGTTGGTTAACAAACAACTGTTTATGAGTTTGAATGTACTCACTCACTCACCGATGTCTCTAAGGGTGTTGGTTAACGAACAACTGTTTATGTGTTTGACCGTATACTCACTCACTCACCGATGTCTCTAAGGATGTTGGTTAACGAACAACTGTTTATGTGTTTGACCGTACTCACTCACTCACCGATGTCTCTATAAGGATGTTGGTTAACGAACAACTGTTATGTGTTTGGCCGTACTCACTCACTCCCGATGTCTCTATAAGGATGTTGGTTAACGTACAACTGTTTATGTGTTTGACCGTACTCACTCACTCACCGATGTCTCTAAGGATGTTGGTTAACGAACAACTGTTTATGTGTTTGACCGTATACTCACTCACTCACCGATGTCTCTAAGGATGTTGGTTAACGAACAACTGTTTATGTGTTTGACCGTATACTCACTCACTCACCTGTCTCTCAGGATGTTGAATAACGAACAACTGTTTATGTGTTTGACCGTATACTCACTCACTCACCTGTCTCTCAGGATGTTGGTTAACAAACAACTGTTTATGAGTTTGAATGTACTCACTCACTCACCGATGTCTCTAAGGATGTTGGTTAACGAACAACTGTTTATGTGTTTGACCGTACTCACTCACTCCCGATGTCTCTATAAGGATGTTGGTTAACGTACAACTGTTTATGTGTTTGACCGTACTCACTCACTCACCGATGTCTCTAAGGATGTTGGTTAACGAACAACTGTTTATGTGTTTGACCGTATACTCACTCACTCACCGATGTCTCTAAGGATGTTGGTTAACGAACAACTGTTTATGTGTTTGACCGTACTCACTCACTCACCGATGTCTCTAAGGATGTTGGTTAACGAACAACTGTTTATGTGTTTGACCGTATACTCACTCACTCACCTGTCTCTCAGGATGTTGGTTAACAAACAACTGTTTATGAGTTTGAATGTACTCACTCACTCACCGATGTCTCTAAGGATGTTGGTTAACGAACAACTGTTTATGTGTTTGACCGTACTCACTCACTCACCTGTCTCTAAGGATGTTGGTTAACGTACAACTGTTTATGTGTTTGACCGTATACTCACTCACTCACCGATGTCTCTAAGGATGTTGGTTAACGAACAACTGTTTATGTGTTTGACCGTACTCACTCACTCACCGATGTCTCTAAGGATGTTGGTTAACGAACAACTGTTTATGTGTTTGACCGTACTCACTCACTCACCGATGTCTCTAAGGATGTTGGTTAACGAACAACTGTTTATGTGTTTGACCGTACTCACTCACTCACCTGTCTCTAAGGGTGTTGGTTAACGAACAACTGTTTATGTGTTTGACCGTATACTCACTCACTCAACGATGTCTCTAAGGATGTTGGTTAACGAACAACTGTTTATGTGTTTGACCGTACTCACTCACTCACCGATGTCTCTATAAGGATGTTGGTTAACGAACAACTGTTATGTGTTTGGCCGTACTCACTCACTCCCGATGTCTCTATAAGGATGTTGGTTAACGTACAACTGTTTATGTGTTTGACCGTATACTCACTCACTCACCTGTCTCTAAGGGTGTTGGTTAACGAACAACTGTTTATGTGTTTGGCCGTACTCACTCACTCCCGATGTCTCTATAAGGATGTTGGTTAACGTACAACTGTTTATGTGTTTGACCGTATACTCACTCACTCACCTGTCTCTAAGGGTGTTGGTTAACGAACAACTGTTTATGTGTTTGACCGTACTCACTCACTCACCGATGTCTCTAAGGATGTTGGTTAACGAACAACTGTTTATGTGTTTGACCGTACTCACTCACTCACCGATGTCTCTAAGGATGTTGGTTAACGAACAACTGTTTATGTGTTTGACCGTACTCACTCACTCACCGATGTCTCTAAGGATGTTGGTTAACGAACAACTGTTTATGTGTTTGACCGTACTCACTCACTCACCTGTCTCTTGGGATGTTGGTTAACGAACAATTGTTTATGTGTTTGACCGTACTCACTCACTCACCGATGTCTCTAAGGATGTTGGTTAACGAACAACTGTTTATGTGTTTGACCGTATACTCACTCACTCACCGATGTCTCTAAGGATGTTGGTTAACGAACAACTGCTTATGTGTTTGACCGTATACTCACTCACTCACCTGTCTAAAGGATGTTGGTTAACGAACAACTGTTTATGTGTTTGACCGTACTCACTCACTCACCGATGTCTCTATAAGGATGTTGGTTAACGAACAACTGTTATGTGTTTGACCGTACTCACTCACTCACCGATGTATCTAAGGATGTTGGTTAACGAACAACTGTTTATGTGTTTGACCGTACTCACTCACTCACCGATGTCTCTAAAGATGTTGGTTAACGAACAACTGTTTATGTGTTTGACCGTATACTCACTCACTCACCGATGTCTCTATAAAGATGTTGGTTAACGTACAACTGTTTATGTGTTTGACCGTACTCACTCACTCACCGATGTCTCTAAGGATGTTGGTTAACGAACAACTGTTTATGTGTTTGACCGTATACTCACTCACTCACCTGTCTCTAAGGATGTTGGTTAACGAACAACTGTTTATGTGTTTGACCGTACTCACTCACTCCCGATGTCTCTATAAGGATGTTGGTTAACGTACAACTGTTTATGTGTTTGACCGTACTCACTCACTCACCGATGTCTCTATAAGGATGTTGGTTAACGAACAACTGCTTATGTGTTTGACCGTATACTCACTCACTCACCTGTCTCTAAGGATGTTGGTTAACGAACAACTGTTTATGTGTGTGACCGTACTCACTCACTCACCGATGTCTCTATAAGGATGTTGGTTAACGAACAACTGTTATGTGTTTGACCGTACTCACTCACTCACCGATGTATCTAAGGATGTTGGTTAACGAACAACTGTTTATGTGTTTGACCGTACTCACTCACTCACCGATGTCTCTAAAGATGTTGGTTAACGAACAACTGTTTATGTGTTTGACCGTATACTCACTCACTCACCGATGTCTCTAAGGATGTTGGTTAACGAACAACTGTTTATGTGTTTGACCGTACTCACTCACTCACCGATGTCTCTAAGGATGTTGGTTAACGAACAACTGTTTATGTGTTTGACCGTATACTCACTCACTCACCGATGTCTCTAAGGATGTTGGTTAACGAACAACTGTTTATGAGTTTGACCGTACTCACTCACTCACCTGTCTCTAAGGATGTTGGTTAACAAACAACTGTTTATGTGTTTGACCGTACTCACTCACTCACCGATGTATCTAAGGATGTTGGTTAACGAACAACTGTTTATGAGTTTGACCGTACTCACTCACTCACCTGTCTCTAAGGATGTTGGTTAACGAACAACTGTTTATGTGTTTGACCGTATACTCACTCACTCACCGATGTCTCTATAAAGATGTTGGTTAACGTACAACTGTTTATGTGTTTGACCGTATACTCACTCAGTCACCGATGTCTCTTAGGATGTTGGTTAACGAACAACTGTTTATGTGTTTGACCGTACTCACTCACTCACCGATGTCTCTAAGGATGTTGGTTAACGAACAACTGTTTATGTGTTTGACCGTATACTCACTCACTCACCTGTCTCTAAGGATGTTGGTTAACGAACAACTGTTTATGTGTTTGACCGTACTCACTCACTCCCGATGTCTCTATAAGGATGTTGGTTAACGTACAACTGTTTATGTGTTTGACCGTACTCACTCACTCACCGATGTCTCTATAAGGATGTTGGTTAACGAACAACTGTTATGTGTTTGACCGTACTCACTCACTCACCGATGTATCTAAGGATGTTGGTTAACGAACAACTGTTTATGTGTTTGACCGTACTCACTCACTCACCGATGTCTCTAAAGATGTTGGTTAACGAACAACTGTTTATGTGTTTGACCGTACTCACTCACTCACCTGTCTCTAAGGATGTTGGTTAACGAACAACTGTTTATGTGTTTGACCGTACTCACTCACTCCCGATGTCTCTATAAGGATGTTGGTTAACGTACAACTGTTTATGTGTTTGACCGTACTCACTCACTCCCGATGTCTCTATAAGGATGTTGGTTAACGTACAACTGTTTATGTGTTTGACCGTACTCACTCACTCACCGATGTCTCTATAAGGATGTTGGTTAACGAACAACTGTTATGTGTTTGACCGTATACTCACTCACTCACCGATGTCTCTAAGGATGTTGGTTAACGAACAACTGTTTATGTGTTTGACCGTACTCACTCACTCCCGATGTCTCTATAAGGATGTTGGTTAACGTACAACTGTTTATGTGTTTGACCGTACTCTCTCACTCACCTATCTCTAAGGATGTTGGTTAACGTACAACTGTTTATGTGTTTGACCGTATACTCACTCACTCACCGATGTCTCTATAAGGATGTTGGTTAACGTACAACTGTTTATGTGTTTGACCGTATACTCACTCACTCACCTGTCTCTAAGGATGTTGGTTAACGAACAACTGTTTATGTGTTTGACCGTACTCACTCACTCCCGATGTCTCTATAAGGATGTTGGTTAACGTACAACTGTTTATGTGTTTGACCGTACTCACTCACTCACCGATGTCTCTATAAGGATGTTGGTTAACGAACAACTGTTTATGTGTTTGACCGTACTCACTCACTCCCGATGTCTCTATAAGGATGTTGGTTAACGTACAACTGTTTATGTGTTTGACCGTATACTCACTCACTCACCGATGTCTCTAAGGATGTTGGTTAACGAACAACTGTTTATGTGTTTGACCGTATACTCACTCACTCACCGATGTCTCTAAGGATGTTGGTTAACGAACAACTGTTTATGTGTTTGACCGTACTCACTCACTCACCGATGTCTCTATAAGGATGTTGGTTAACGAACAACTGTTTATGTGTTTGACCGTATACTCACTCACTCACCTGTCTCTAAGGGTGTTGGTTAACGAACAACTGTTTATGTGTTTGGCCGTACTCACTCACTCCCGATGTCTCTATAAGGATGTTGGTTAACGTACAACTGTTTATGTGTTTGACCGTATAGTCACTCACTCACCTGTCTCTAAGGGTGTTGGTTAACGAACACCTGTTTATGTTTTTGACCGTACTCACTCACTCCCGATGTCTCTATAAGGATGTTGGTTAACGAACAACTGTTTATGTGTTTGACCGTACTCACTCACTCCCGATGTCTCTATAAGGATGTTGGTTAACGAACAACTGTTTATGTGTTTGACCGTATACTCACTCACTCACCGATGTCTCTAAGGATGTTGGTTAACGAACAACTGTTATGTGTTTGACCGTATACTCACTCACTCACCGATGTCTCTAAGGATGTTGGTTAACGAACAACTGTTTATGTGTTTGACCGTACTCACTCACTCCCGATGTCTCTATAAGGATGTTGGTTAACGTACAACTGTTTATGTGTTTGACCGTACTCTCTCACTCACCTATCTCTAAGGATGTTGGTTAACGTACAACTGTTTATGTGTTTGACCGTATACTCACTCACTCACCGATGTCTCTATAAGGATGTTGGTTAACGTACAACTGTTTATGTGTTTGACCGTATACTCACTCACTCACCTGTCTCTAAGGATGTTGGTTAACGAACAACTGTTTATGTGTTTGACCGTACTCACTCACTCCCGATGTCTCTATAAGGATGTTGGTTAACGTACAACTGTTTATGTGTTTGACCGTACTCACTCACTCACCGATGTCTCTATAAGGATGTTGGTTAACGAACAACTGTTTATGTGTTTGACCGTACTCACTCACTCCCGATGTCTCTATAAGGATGTTGGTTAACGTACAACTGTTTATGTGTTTGACCGTATACTCACTCACTCACCGATGTCTCTAAGGATGTTGGTTAACGAACAACTGTTTATGTGTTTGACCGTATACTCACTCACTCACCGATGTCTCTAAGGATGTTGGTTAACGAACAACTGTTTATGTGTTTGACCGTACTCACTCACTCACCGATGTCTCTATAAGGATGTTGGTTAACGAACAACTGTTTATGTGTTTGACCGTATACTCACTCACTCACCTGTCTCTAAGGGTGTTGGTTAACGAACAACTGTTTATGTGTTTGGCCGTACTCACTCACTCCCGATGTCTCTATAAGGATGTTGGTTAACGTACAACTGTTTATGTGTTTGACCGTATAGTCACTCACTCACCTGTCTCTAAGGGTGTTGGTTAACGAACACCTGTTTATGTTTTTGACCGTACTCACTCACTCCCGATGTCTCTATAAGGATGTTGGTTAACGAACAACTGTTTATGTGTTTGACCGTACTCACTCACTCCCGATGTCTCTATAAGGATGTTGGTTAACGAACAACTGTTTATGTGTTTGACCGTATACTCACTCACTCACCGATGTCTCTAAGGATGTTGGTTAACGAACAACTGTTTATGTGTTTGACCGTATACTCACTCACTCACCGATGTCTCTAAGGATGTTGGTTAACGAACAACTGTTTATGTGTTTGACCGTACTCACTCACTCACCGATGTCTCTAAGGATGTTGGTTAACGAACAACTGTTTATGAGTTTGACCGTACTCACTCACTCACCGATGTCTCTAAGGATGTTGGTTAACGAACAACTGTTTAGGTGTTTGACCGTATACTCACTCACTCACCAATGTCACTAAGGATGTTGGTTAACGAACAACTGTTTATGTGTTTGACCGTATACTCACTCACTCACCAATGTCTCTAAGGATGTTGGTTAACGAACAACTGTTTATGAGTTTGACCGTACTCACTCACTCACCGATGTCTCTAAGGATGTTGGTTAACGAACAACTGTTTGTGTGTTTGACCGTACTCACTCACTCACCGATGTCTCTAAGGATGTTGGCTAACGAACAACTGTTTATGTGTTTGACCGTATACTCACTCACTCACCGATGTCTCTAAGGATGTTGGTTAACGAACAACTGTTTATGTGTTTGACCGTATACTCACTCACTCACCAATGTCTCTAAGGATGTTGGTTAACGAACAACTGTTTATGTGTTTGACCGTACTCACTCACTCACCGATGTCTCTAAGGATGTTGGTTAACGAACAACTGTTTATGTGTTTGACCGTACTCACTCACTCCCGATGTCTCTAAGGGTGTTGGTTAACGAACAACTGTTTATGTGTTTGACCGTACTCACTCACTCACCTGTCTCTAAGGGTGTTGGTTAACGAACAACTGTTTATGTGTTTGACCGTACTCACTCACTCACCGATGTCTCTAAGGATGTTGGTTAACGAACAACTGTTTATGTGTTTGACCGTACTCACTCACTCACCGATGTCTCTAAGGATGTTGGTTAACGAACAACTGTTTATGTGTTTGACCGTATACTCACTCACTCACCGATGTCTCTATAAGGATGTTGGTTAACGAACAACTGTTTATGTGTTTGACCGTACTCACTCACTCACCGATGTCTCTATATAAGGATGTTGGTTAACGTACAACTGTTTATGTGTTTGACCGTACTCACTCACTCCCGATGTCTCTATAAGGATGTTGGTTAACGAACAACTGTTTATGTGTTTGACCGTACTCACTCACTCCCGATGTCTCTATAAGGATGTTGGTTAACGTACAACTGTTTATGTGTTTGGCCGTACTCACTCACTCACCGATGTCTCTAAGGATGTTGGTTAACGAACAACTGTTTATGTGTTTGACGTACTCACTCACTCACCGATGTCTCTAAGGATGTTGGTTAACGAACAACTGTTATGTGTTTGGCCGTACTCACTCACTCCCGATGTCTCTATAAGGATGTTGGTTAACGAACAACTGTTTATGTGTTTGGCCGTACTCACTCACTCCCGATGTCTCTATAAGGTTGTTGGTTAACGAACAACTGTTTATGTGTTTGGCCGTACTCACTCACTCCCGATGTCTCTATAAGGATGTTGGTTAACGTACAACTGTTTATGTGTTTGACCGTATACTCACTCACTCACCTGTCTCTAAGGGTGTTGGTTAACGAACAACTGTTTACGTGTTTGACCGTACTCACTCACTCACCGATGTCTCTAAGGATGTTGGTTAACGAACAACTGTTTATGTGTTTGACCGTATACTCACTCACTCACCGATGTATCTAAGGATGTTGGTTAACGAACAACTGTTTATGTGTTTGACCGTATACTCACTCACTCACCGATGTCTCTAAGGATGTTGGTTAACGAACAACTGTTATGTGTTTGGCCGTACTCACTCACTCACCGACGTCTCTAAGGATGTTGGTTACCGAACAACTGTTTAGGTGTTTGACCGTATACTCACTCACTCACCGATGTATCTAAGGATGTTGGTTAACGAACAACTGTTTATGAGTTTGACCGTATACTCACTCACTCACCGATGTCTCTAAGGATGTTGGTTAACGAACAACTGTTTATGTGTTTGACCGTATACTCACTCACTCACCGATGTCTCTAAGGATGTTGGTTAACGAACAACTGTTTATGTGTTTGACCGTATACTCACTCACTCACCAATGTCTCTAAGGATGTTGGTTAACGAACAACTGTTTATGTGTTTGACCGTACTCACTCACTCACCGATGTCTCTATAAGGATGTTGGTTAACGTACAGCTGTTTATGTGTTTGGCCGTACTCACTCACTCCCGATGTCTCTATAAGGATGTTGGTTAACGTACAACTGTTTATGTGTTTGACCGTATACTCACTCACTCACCTGTCTCTAAGGGTGTTGGTTAACGAACAACTGTTTATGTGTTTGACCGTAGTCACTCACTCCCGATGTCTCTATAAGGATGTTGGTTAACGTACAACTGTTTATGTGTTTGACCGTATACTCACTCACTCACCGATGTCTCTAAGGATGTTGGTTAACGAACAACTGTTTATGTGTTTGACCGTACTCACTCACTCACCGATGTCTCTAAGGATGTTGGTTAACGAACAACTGTTTATGTGTTTGACCGTACTCACTCACTCCCGATGTCTCTATAAGGATGTTGGTTAACGTACAACTGTTTATGTGTTTGACCGTATACTCACTCACTCACCTGTCTCTAAGGGTGTTGGTTAACGAACAACTGTTTATGTGTTTGACCGTACTCACTCACTCCCGATGTCTCTATAAGGATGTTGGTTAACGTACAACTGTTTATGTGTTTGACCGTATACTCACTCACTCACCGATGTCTCTAAGGATGTTGGTTAACGAACAACTGTTTATGTGTTTGACCGTATACTCACTCACTCACCGATGTCTCTAAGGGTGTTGGTTAACGAACAACTGTTTATGTGTTTGACCGTACTCACTCACTCCCGATGTCTCTATAAGGATGTTGGTTAACGTACAACTGTTTATGTGTTTGGCCGTACTCACTCACTCACCGATGTCTCTAAGGATGTTGGTTAACGAACAACTGTTTATGTGTTTGACCGTACTCACTCACTCCCGATGTCTCTATAAGGATGTTGGTTAACGTACAACTGTTTATGTGTTTGACCGTACTCACTCACTCCCGATGTCTCTATAAGGATGTTGGTTAACGTACAACTGTTTATGTGTTTGACCGTATACTCACTCACTCACTTGTCTCTAAGGGTGTTGGTTAACGAACAACTGTTTATGTGTTTGACCGTACTCACTCACTCCCGATGTCTCTATAAGGATGTTGGTTAACGTACAACTGTTTATGTGTTTGACCGTACTCACTCACTCCCGATGTCTCTATAAGGATGTTGGTTAACGTACAACTGTTTATGTGTTTGACCGTACTCACTCACTCCCGATGTCTCTATAAGGATGTTGGTTAACGAACAACTGTTTATGTGTTTGACCGTACTCACTCACTCCCGATGTCTCTATAAGGATGTTGGTTAACGAACAACTGTTTATGTGTTTGACCGTACTCACTCACTCACTCACTTGTCTCTAAGGGTGTTGGTTAACGAACAACTGTTTATGTGTTTGACCGTATACTCACTCACTCACTTGTCTCTAAGGGTGTTGGTTAACGAACAACTGTTTATGTGTTTGACCGTACTCACTCACTCCCGATGTCTCTATAAGGATGTTGGTTAACGTACAACTGTTTAGGTGTTTGGCCGTACTCACTCACTCACCGATGTCTCTAAGGATGTTGGTTAACGAACAACTGTTTATGTGTTTGACCGTACTCACTCACTCACCGATGTCTCTAAGGATGTTGGTTAACGAACAACTGTTATGTGTTTGGCCGTACTCACTCACTCCCGATGTCTCTATAAGGATGTTGGTTAACGTACAACTGTTTATGTGTTTGACCGTATACTCACTCACTCACCTGTCTCTAAGGGTGTTGGTTAACGAACAACTGTTTATGTGTTTGACCGTACTCACTCACTCACCGATGTCTCTAAGGAAGTTGGTTAACGAACAACTGTTTATGTGTTTGACCGTATACTCACTCACTCACCGATGTCTCTAAGGATGTTGGTTAACGAACAACTGTTTATGTGTTTGACCGTATACTCACTCACTCACCGATGTCTCTAAGGGTGTTGGTTAACGAACAACTGTTTATGTGTTTGACCGTATACTCACTCACTCACTTGTCTCTAAGGGTGTTGGTTAACGAACAACTGTTTATGTGTTTGACCGTACTCACTCACTCACCGATGTCTCTAAGGATGTTGGTTAACGAACAACTGTTTAGGTGTTTGACCGTATACTCACTCACTCACCGATGTCTCTAAGGATGTTGGTTAACGAACAACTGTTTATGTGTTTGACCGTATACTCACTCACTCACCGATGTCTCTATAAAGATGTTGGTTAACGTACAACTGTTTATGTGTTTGACCGTATACTCACTCAGTCACCGATGTCTCTTAGGATGTTGGTTAACGAACAACTGTTTATGTGTTTGACCGTACTCACTCACTCACCGATGTCTCTAAGGATGTTGGTTAACGAACAACTGTTTATGTGTTTGACCGTATACTCACTCACTCACCTGTCTCTAAGGATGTTGGTTAACGAACAACTGTTTATGTGTTTGACCGTACTCACTCACTCCCGATGTCTCTATAAGGATGTTGGTTAACGTACAACTGTTTATGTGTTTGACCGTACTCACTCACTCACCGATGTCTCTATAAGGATGTTGGTTAACGAACAACTGTTATGTGTTTGACCGTACTCACTCACTCACCGATGTATCTAAGGATGTTGGTTAACGAACAACTGTTTATGTGTTTGACCGTACTCACTCACTCACCGATGTCTCTAAAGATGTTGGTTAACGAACAACTGTTTATGTGTTTGACCGTACTCACTCACTCACCTGTCTCTAAGGATGTTGGTTAACGAACAACTGTTTATGTGTTTGACCGTACTCACTCACTCCCGATGTCTCTATAAGGATGTTGGTTAACGTACAACTGTTTATGTGTTTGACCGTACTCACTCACTCCCGATGTCTCTATAAGGATGTTGGTTAACGTACAACTGTTTATGTGTTTGACCGTACTCACTCACTCACCGATGTCTCTATAAGGATGTTGGTTAACGAACAACTGTTATGTGTTTGACCGTATACTCACTCACTCACCGATGTCTCTAAGGATGTTGGTTAACGAACAACTGTTTATGTGTTTGACCGTACTCACTCACTCCCGATGTCTCTATAAGGATGTTGGTTAACGTACAACTGTTTATGTGTTTGACCGTACTCTCTCACTCACCTATCTCTAAGGATGTTGGTTAACGTACAACTGTTTATGTGTTTGACCGTATACTCACTCACTCACCGATGTCTCTATAAGGATGTTGGTTAACGTACAACTGTTTATGTGTTTGACCGTATACTCACTCACTCACCTGTCTCTAAGGATGTTGGTTAACGAACAACTGTTTATGTGTTTGACCGTACTCACTCACTTCCGATGTCTCTATAAGGATGTTGGTTAACGTACAACTGTTTATGTGTTTGACCGTACTCACTCACTCACCGATGTCTCTATAAGGATGTTGGTTAACGAACAACTGTTTATGTGTTTGACCGTACTCACTCACTCCCGATGTCTCTATAAGGATGTTGGTTAACGTACAACTGTTTATGTGTTTGACCGTATACTCACTCACTCACCGATGTCTCTAAGGATGTTGGTTAACGAACAACTGTTTATGTGTTTGACCGTATACTCACTCACTCACCGATGTCTCTAAGGATGTTGGTTAACGAACAACTGTTTATGTGTTTGACCGTACTCACTCACTCACCGATGTCTCTATAAGGATGTTGGTTAACGAACAACTGTTTATGTGTTTGACCGTATACTCACTCACTCACCTGTCTCTAAGGGTGTTGGTTAACGAACAACTGTTTATGTGTTTGGCCGTACTCACTCACTCCCGATGTCTCTATAAGGATGTTGGTTAACGTACAACTGTTTATGTGTTTGACCGTATAGTCACTCACTCACCTGTCTCTAAGGGTGTTGGTTAACGAACACCTGTTTATGTGTTTGACCGTACTCACTCACTCCCGATGTCTCTATAAGGATGTTGGTTAACGAACAACTGTTTATGTGTTTGACCGTACTCACTCACTCCCGATGTCTCTATAAGGATGTTGGTTAACGAACAACTGTTTATGTGTTTGACCGTATACTCACTCACTCACCGATGTCTCTAAGGATGTTGGTTAACGAACAACTGTTTATGTGTTTGACCGTATACTCACTCACTCACCGATGTCTCTAAGGATGTTGGTTAACGAACAACTGTTTATGTGTTTGACCGTACTCACTCACTCACCGATGTCTCTAAGGATGTTGGTTAACGAACAACTGTTTATGAGTTTGACCGTACTCACTCACTCACCGATGTCTCTAAGGATGTTGGTTAACGAACAACTGTTTAGGTGTTTGACCGTATACTCACTCACTCACCAATGTCTCTAAGGATGTTGGTTAACGAACAACTGTTTATGTGTTTGACCGTATACTCACTCACTCACCAATGTCTCTAAGGATGTTGGTTAACGAACAACTGTTTATGAGTTTGACCGTACTCACTCACTCACCGATGTCTCTAAGGATGTTGGTTAACGAACAACTGTTTGTGTGTTTGACCGTACTCACTCACTCACCGATGTCTCTAAGGATGTTGGCTAACGAACAACTGTTTATGTGTTTGACCGTATACTCACTCACTCACCGATGTCTCTAAGGATGTTGGTTAACGAACAACTGTTTATGTGTTTGACCGTATACTCACTCACTCACCAATGTCTCTAAGGATGTTGGTTAACGAACAACTGTTTATGTGTTTGACCGTACTCACTCACTCACCGATGTCTCTAAGGATGTTGGTTAACGAACAACTGTTTATGTGTTTGACCGTACTCACTCACTCCCGATGTCTCTAAGGGTGTTGGTTAACGAACAACTGTTTATGTGTTTGACCGTACTCACTCACTCACCTGTCTCTAAGGGTGTTGGTTAACGAACAACTGTTTATGTGTTTGACCGTACTCACTCACTCACCGATGTCTCTAAGGATGTTGGTTAACGAACAACTGTTTATGTGTTTGACCGTACTCACTCACTCACCGATGTCTCTAAGGATGTTGGTTAACGAACAACTGTTTATGTGTTTGACCGTATACTCACTCACTCACCGATGTCTCTATAAGGATGTTGGTTAACGAACAACTGTTTATGTGTTTGACCGTACTCACTCACTCACCGATGTCTCTATATAAGGATGTTGGTTAACGTACAACTGTTTATGTGTTTGACCGTACTCACTCACTCCCGATGTCTCTATAAGGATGTTGGTTAACGAACAACTGTTTATGTGTTTGACCGTACTCACTCACTCCCGATGTCTCTATAAGGATGTTGGTTAACGTACAACTGTTTATGTGTTTGGCCGTACTCACTCACTCACCGATGTCTCTAAGGATGTTGGTTAACGAACAACTGTTTATGTGTTTGACCGTACTCACTCACTCACCGATGTCTCTAAGGATGTTGGTTAACGAACAACTGTTATGTGTTTGGCCGTACTCACTCACTCCCGATGTCTCTATAAGGATGTTGGTTACCGAACAACTGTTTATGTGTTTGACCGTACTCACTCACTCACCGATGTCTCTAAGGATGTTGGTTACCGAACAACTGTTTATGTGTTTGACCGTACTCACTCACTCACCTGTCTCTTGGGATGTTGGTTAACGAATAACTGTTTATGTGTTTGACCGTACTCACTCACTCACCTGTCTCTAAGGATGTTGGTTAACGAATAACTGTTTATGTGTTTGACCGTACTCACTCACTCACCTGTCTCTTAGGATGTTGGTTACCGAACAACTGTTTATGTGTTTGACCGTACTCACTCACTCACCTGTCTCTTGGGATGTTGGTTAACGAATAACTGTTTATGTGTTTGACCGTACTCACTCACTCACCTGTCTCTAAGGATGTTGGTTAACGAATAACTGTTTATGTGTTTGACCGTACTCACTCACTCACCTGTCTCTAAGGATGTTGGTTAACGAACAACTGTTTATGTGTTTGACCGTACTCACTCACTCACCTGTCTCTTGGGATGTTGGTTAACGAATAACTGTTTATGTGTTTGACCGTACTCACTCACTCACCTGTCTCTAAGGATGTTGGTTAACGAATAACTGTTTATGTGTTTGACCGTACTCACTCACTCACCTGTCTCTTAGGATGTTGGTTAACGAACAACTGTTTATGAGTTTGACCGTACTCACTCACTCACCTGTCTCTAAGGATGTTGGTTAACGAACAACTGTTTATGTGTTTGACCGTACTCACTCACTCACCGATGTCTCTAAGGATGTTGGTTACCGAACAACTGTTTATGTGTTTGACCGTACTCACTCACTCACCGATGTCTGTAAGGATGTTGGTTACCGAACAACTGTTTATGTGTTTGACCGTACTCACTCACTCACCTGTCTCTTGGGATGTTGGTTAACGAATAACTGTTTATGTGTTTGACCGTACTCACTCACTCACCTGTCTCTAAGGATGTTGGTTAACGAATAACTGTTTATGTGTTTGACCGTACTCACTCACTCACCTGTCTCTTAGGATGTTGGTTAACGAACAACTGTTTATGAGTTTGACCGTACTCACTCACTCACCTGTCTCTAAGGATGTTGGTTAACGAACAACTGTTTATGTGTTTGACCGTACTCACTCACTCACCGATGTCTCTATAAGGATGTTGGTTAACGAACAACTGTTTATGTGTTTGACCGTACTCACTCACTCACCGATGTCTCTAAGGATGTCGGTTAACGAACAACTGTTTAGGTGTTTGACCGTACTCACTCACTCACCTGTCTCTTGGGATGTCGGTTAACGAACAACCGTTTATGTGTTTGACCGTACTCACTCACTCACCGATGTCTCTAAGGATGTTGGTTACCGAACAACTGTTTATGTGTTTGACCGTACTCACTCACTCACCTGTCTCTTGGGATGTTGGTTAACGAACAACTGTTTATGTGTTTGACCGTACTCACTCACTCACCTGTCTCTAAGGATGTTGGTTACCGAACAACTGTTTATGAGTTTGACCGTACTCACTCACTCACCGATGTCTCTAAGGATGTTGGTTAACGAACAACTGTTTATGTGTTTGACCGTACTCACTCACTCACCTGTCTCTTGGGATGTTGGTTAACGAACAACTGTTTATGTGTTTGACCGTACTCACTCACTCACTTGTCTCTAAGGATGTTGGTTACCGAACAACTGTTTATGAGTTTGACCGTACTCACTCACTCACCTGTCTCTTGGGATGTTGGTTAACGAACAACTGTTTATGTGTTTGACCGTACTCACTCACTCACCTGTCTCTAAGGATGTTGGTTAACGAACAACTGTTTATGTGTTTGACCGTACTCACTCACTCACCGATGTCTCTATAAGGATGTTGGTTAACGAACAACTGTTTATGTGTTTGACCGTACTCACTCACTCACCGATGTCTCTAAGGATGTTGGTTACCGAACAACTGTTTATGTGTTTGACCGTACTCACTCACTCACCGATGTCTCTAAGGATGTTGGTTACCGAACAACTGTTTATGTGTTTGACCGTACTCACTCACTCACCTGTCTCTAAGGATGTTGGTTACCGAACAACTGTTTGGTTAATGAGTTTGACCGTACTCACTCACTCACCGATGTCTCTAAGGATGTTGGTTAACGAACAACTGTTTATGTGTTTGACCGTACTCACTCACTCACCTGTCTCTAAGGATGTTGGTTACCGAACAACTGTTTGGTTAATGTGTTTGACCGTACTCACTCACTCACCTGTCTCTTAGGATGTTGGTTAACGAACAACTGTTTATGTGTTTGACCGTACTCACTCACTCACCTGTCTCTAAGGATGTTGGTTACCGAACAACTGTTTATGAGTTTGACCGTACTCACTCACTCACCTGTCTCTTGGGATGTTGGTTACCGAACAACTGTTTATGAGTTTGACCGTACTCACTCACTCACCGATGTCTCTAAGGATGTTGGTTAACGAACAACTGTTTATGTGTTTGACCGTACTCACTCACTCACCTGTCTCTAAGGATGTTGGTTACCGAACAACTGTTTATGAGTTTGACCGTACTCACTCACTCACCTGTCTCTTGGGATGTTGGTTACCGAACAACTGTTTATGAGTTTGACCGTACTCACTCACTCACCGATGTCTCTAAGGATGTTGGTTACCGAACAACTGTTTATGAGTTTGACCGTACTCACTCACTCACCTGTCTCTTGGGATGTTGGTTAACGAACAACTGTTTATGTGTTTGACCGTACTCACTCACTCACCTGTCTCTAAGGATGTTGGTTACCGAACAACTGTTTATGAGTTTGACCGTACTCACTCACTCACCTGTCTCTTGGGATGTTGGTTAACGAACAACTGTTTATGTGTTTGACCGTACTCACTCACTCACCTGTCTCTTAGGATGTTGGTTAACGAATAACTGTTTATGTGTTTGACCGTACTCACTCACTCACCGATGTCTCTAAGGATGTTGGTTAACGAACAACTGTTTATGTGTTTGACCGTACTCACTCACTCACCTGTCTCTTGGGATGTTGGTTAACGAACAACTGTTTATGTGTTTGACCGTACTCACTCACTCACCTGTCTCTAAGGATGTTGGTTACCGAACAACTGTTTATGAGTTTGACCGTACTCACTCACTCACCTGTCTCTTGGGATGTTGGTTAACGAACAACTGTTTATGTGTTTGACCGTACTCACTCACTCACCTGTCTCTAAGGATGTTGGTTACCGAACAACTGTTTATGAGTTTGACCGTACTCACTCACTCACCTGTCTCTTGGGATGTTGGTTAACGAACAACTGTTTATGTGTTTGACCGTATACTCACTCACTCACCTGTCTCTTGGGATGTTGGTTAACGAACAACTGTTTATGTGTTTGACCGTACTCACTCACTCACCTGTCTCTAAGGATGTTGGTTACCGAACAACTGTTTATGAGTTTGACCGTACTCACTCACTCACCTGACTCTTGGGATGTTGGTTAACGAATAACTGTTTATGTGTTTGACCGTACTCACTCACTCACCTGTCTCTAAGGATGTTGGTTACCGAACAACTGTTTATGTGTTTGACCGTACTCACTCACTCACCTGTCTCTTAGGATGTTGGTTAACGAACAACTGTTTAGGTGTTTGGCCGTATACTCACTCACTCACCTGTCTCTAAGGATGTTGGTTAACGAACAACAGTTTATGTGTTTGACCGTACTCACTCACTCACCTGTCTCTAAGGATGTTGGTTAACGAACAACTGTTTATGTGTTTGACCGCACTCACTCACTCACCTGTCTCTTGGGATGTTGGTTAACGAACAACTGTTTATGTGTTTGACCGTACTCACTCACTCACCTGTCTCTAAGGATGTTGGTTACCGAACAACTGTTTATGTGTTTGACCGTACTCACTCACTCACCTGTCTCTTAGGATGTTGGTTAACGAACAACTGTTTATGTGTTTGACCGCACTCACTCACTCACCTGTCTCTTGGGATGTTGGTTAACGAACAACTGTTTATGTGTTTGACCGTACTCACTCACTCACCTGTCTCTAAGGATGTTGGTTACCGAACAACTGTTTATGAGTTTGACCGTACTCACTCACTCACCTGTCTCTTGGGATGTTGGTTAACGAACAACTGTTTATGTGTTTGACCGTACTCACTCACTCACCTGTCTCTAAGGATGTTGGTTACCGAACAACTGTTTATGTGTTTGACCGTACTCACTCACTCACCTGTCTCTTAGGATGTTGGTTAACGAACAACTGTTTAGGTGTTTGGCCGTATACTCACTCACTCACCTGTCTCTAAGGATGTTGGTTAACGAACAACAGTTTATGTGTTTGACCGTACTCACTCACTCACCTGTCTCTTAGGATGTTGGTTAACGAACAACTGTTTAGGTGTTTGGCCGTATACTCACTCACTCACCTGTCTCTAAGGATGTTGGTTACCGAACAACTGTTTATGTGTTTGACCGTACTCACTCACTCACCTGTCTCTTAGGATGTTGGTTAACGAACAACTGTTTAGGTGTTTGGCCGTATACTCACTCACTCACCTGTCTCTAAGGATGTTGGTTACCGAACAACTGTTTATGTGTTTGACCGTACTCACTCACTCACCTGTCTCTTAGGATGTTGGTTAACGAACAACTGTTTAGGTGTTTGGCCGTATACTCACTCACTCACCTGTCTCTAAGGATGTTGGTTAACGAACAACAGTTTATGTGTTTGACCGTATACTCACTCACTCACCTGTCTCTTGGGATGTTGGTTAACGAACAACTGTTTATGTGTTTGACCGTACTCACTCACTCACCTGTCTCTAAGGATGTTGGTTACCGAACAACTGTTTATGAGTTTGACCGTACTCACTCACTCACCTGACTCTTGGGATGTTGGTTAACGAATAACTGTTTATGTGTTTGACCGTACTCACTCACTCACCTGTCTCTAAGGATGTTGGTTACCGAACAACTGTTTATGTGTTTGACCGTACTCACTCACTCACCTGTCTCTTAGGATGTTGGTTAACGAACAACTGTTTAGGTGTTTGGCCGTATACTCACTCACTCACCTGTCTCTAAGGATGTTGGTTAACGAACAACAGTTTATGTGTTTGACCGTACTCACTCACTCACCTGTCTCTAAGGATGTTGGTTAACGAACAACTGTTTATGTGTTTGACCGCACTCACTCACTCACCTGTCTCTTGGGATGTTGGTTAACGAACAACTGTTTATGTGTTTGACCGTACTCACTCACTCACCTGTCTCTAAGGATGTTGGTTACCGAACAACTGTTTATGTGTTTGACCGTACTCACTCACTCACCTGTCTCTTAGGATGTTGGTTAACGAACAACTGTTTATGTGTTTGACCGCACTCACTCACTCACCTGTCTCTTGGGATGTTGGTTAACGAACAACTGTTTATGTGTTTGACCGTACTCACTCACTCACCTGTCTCTAAGGATGTTGGTTACCGAACAACTGTTTATGAGTTTGACCGTACTCACTCACTCACCTGTCTCTTGGGATGTTGGTTAACGAACAACTGTTTATGTGTTTGACCGTACTCACTCACTCACCTGTCTCTAAGGATGTTGGTTACCGAACAACTGTTTATGTGTTTGACCGTATACTCACTCACTCACCTGTCTCTTAGGATGTTGGTTAACGAACAACTGTTTAGGTGTTTGGCCGTATACTCACTCACTCACCTGTATCTAAGGATGTTGGTTAACGAACAACTGTTTATGTGTTTGACCGTACTCACTCACTCACCGATGTCTCTAAGGATGTTGGTTAACGAACAACTGTTTATGTGTTTGACCGTATACTCACTCACTCACCTGTCTCTTAGGATGTTGGTTAACGAACAACTGTTTAGGTGTTTGGCCGTATACTCACTCACTCACCTGTCTCTAAGGATGTTGGTTAACGAACAACAGTTTATGTGTTTGACCGTACTCACTCACTCACCGATGTATCTAAGGATGTTGGTTAACGAACAAATGTTTATGTGTTTGACCGTATACTCACTCACTCACCTGTCTCTAAGGATGTTGGTTAACGAACAACTGTTTATGTGTTTGACCGCACTCACTCACTCACCTGTCTCTTGGGATGTTGGTTAACGAACAACTGTTTATGTGTTTGACCGTACTCATTCACTCACCTGTCTCTAAGGATGTTGGTTAACGAACAACTGTTTATGTGTTTGACCGCACTCACTCACTCACCTGTCTCTTAGGATGTTGGTTAACGAACAACTGTTTAGGTGTTTGGCCGTACGATTTGATCATACTTTCTACAGCCTTACGATCATTGGGATCTTTAATCGCTTCCAGATCCAACCCGTAATACAACTGCGACAACAAAAAAGATTATAGTTATTAAATCTGATTCCATAAGAGAACACCCTACCGGTTAGGTGTAGCCTAATCCGAATATCGTTTGTATACAATCTACGCAAAGTAACACGTTGTGGGGCATTCGGGCAGCGCGAGGGTCTATATGTGAAACTGTATAAATATATACAGAAATAGACTAACTAGCTATCTCAGCGCCATCTAGCGCTAAACCATAACCCAGTCAAAACCGCGATCAGTCAAAACCCAGCCAAAACCGCGATAAAAGTTTCAGAGTTTTCATACTTACTGTTACTACAATACTAAACCAATGCTAAGCTTTACATAAACATACCATTGGTCTAAAGCAATTAATAGCATCAACAGCTGCGCGACCTTTCTGTTTGTAACCGAATATGAGATCCATCCAGTGATGAAGATGACCCGACACATGACTCGACTCCAAGATCTGACGGTGTACCAGTATAAACAACCTCGCGTCGCCATGGCACCATGGGGGGAGTTCCACGTCCCCAATAGTCTTACCGTTCTGACGAACACCGAAATCAAATTCTAGAACGAAAGAAAGCAAAAGCACCATTTATACGGAAAATATTTGATAAGCTGCAGCCAATAATATCAGATAAATAAATGTGTATATAATTTGTTACTCGATCAGCTTTACGGTAAAGATAATGTAAAATAGAATGTACAAACCGTTTTGGTTCTCCAGGAACTCCGGCATCATAAAGAACTCCGGAATGAGTTCCTTTACATCGGTGTTGGACTCCCGAGAGGAAAGACTCCATGTCGTCGCCAAACTGTGGAACGTTCTGTCTGGAAGGTCGAAGTTGTCGTCCTGGTAACTAAAGCAAACAGGAAATTAAGCAACATTAATTTATTAGGACGTAACAATATAAATGTACGATAACAATAATTATAATTAAGTAACTAATTAATTATCTTACAGGTACGCTTACGGTATTCTTACGGTCTAGCTGGTAGGTAAATTTATAAACCGACAGTTATAAGAATAGGGGACCAGAAGTGACAGTGATCAGCTGATCGGAAGGTTTCACCCTAATCTATCAAGACTCTAAGTGCAAAGCACGTCAATGGAGATGAGTTCAAAGTCCCCCGGGGGAGAAAAATACCGGAGTATGAATAGGGATATGTGCGAATATTATACCGTATAATACATTTCAATCTTTTTCACAACAGGCATTAAAGATTGCCAATTGCTAAGCCAACGTATATTGGATCGCCTAGATGTATCATGTATGATGTGTTTCTGCACAGTCTCGCTTTGCTCGCTGCCATCTTTGGTAGTCCCATCCAGGGGCAGTATAAAACTCGTCCACATAAATATTAGATGGTGTGTCAAACATGTCACTCCTTACAACAAGGACATGATAAATAATAAACAAAGTTAGAGGCAAATTCGTCAGGGACAGCAGGACAAGGTGCTTTAAGGAGTGCCGCAGTTTGTAAATTGTGAATTCCAACCGAACTGGTCGTGTGGAAGACTATGAGACCTCGTAACCTTCGAACGAACCAACTCCGGACGCATTTAGAAAAGGTGACTGTTAATGTACCATCATCTCCAAAGGCTCCGATGTGTTCTATATTTTAGTTGAAAGTAGCAAGTTACTTACCGAAGGAACATCTTTGTGTATGGAAGCATCCGGATTAGGAAATGTAAGACAATCCCGCTGTTACTGTAAAGCGAACCGAAATGGTACGGCCCGAATTCGGCCATGGGGTCGCAGTCAGATGTTTCCACTTCGTGGTATTTCTCCCTAAAAGTTATAAATTAGGAAATTTAATGGGAATTGTAAGAGTGCGCTTCTGAGGAATCAGAAGTAAGCTTGAGTAACCGAAAGTACGTTGTTGGCTAACCTGGGCCTGGCACAGCATTCTTAAAAATGCAGCTGCAATGCAGCATGCCGATCCTAGTAGGTCCTGGGGCAAGCTTATTGCTAACTAACAGGTAGTAGGCTTCTGGCTAGCCGGGGAAGTAAGCTTCAGCTAAACGGAAGTAAGCTTATTATTACCCTGAAGTAGGGTTTTCACTAACCGGAAGTAGGACTGACTAACCGGAAGTAAGCTTCTTTATTCTCGTGTTGAATTGGCATCGGTTTGTGGAGTTTCCGGTAAATTTTGGTGTTATTGAGATCCAAACTGCTGCTATGGTAATCGGCCAATACGAATGGGAACACTGGATATTGCATGAGGTCATTGAACGTTCGTCCGGCGCATTTATTTACGTGAGTCAGATACTCGAAGTTTGTTATCTCGCCTCGTTGCCAGGCTGCTGTTGCTAAGGAGAGCTTCTGGTCGTTGCTAAGTAAACAAGGCGGCTCGTTGGCGAGGATTCGCTTGTAGACCTGGGCGCGTTGATCTGTAGATTCGAAGGCTAGAAGTAGAGACTGCCCGTCCGTTAGGAATATCTCCATGGCGACGTCCCGGAGGAGGTATCTCCGGTTGTGGATCTCGCGAACCGAAGAGAACTCGCATCTGATAACTTCTTCGTCGTGTTCCGGGAAGAAGTACAACCCGTTGGAGCCGATTAGGAACTCTCGCCGGCATTCGGCGAATGGCGTGACCAGCGTGCAGTAGGCGGAGTAGGTGATAGCGGCGGCCTCCTGGGTGACGAGTTTATTCCGGAGGTTGGAGGCGTCCGGGGAGAGAGGCGAGTCGCGGAAGAGATAGTCGATATGTGAGTCGGAAACCCCCGAGCTCGAGAGTCGGGTTCGTTTGTTCGGGAGATAGAACGCGGAGGCCAACGGGGGGTCGTTGGAGGGTCGTAGACGCAGCCGCGTGCGACTGGGACCCTCACTCGGGTCCAACTCCCATTCGAACTGCTCCGATCCGACGTCCCACTCCCGGGACAACGTCAGACTCTGCGGCCGTTCGTGACTTACAGTTTCCAACAAATCGTGCCAAGCCTTAAATTAATGAAAAAAAATAATAGAAAATCTATTTAGTATTTAAATTCATTATTAAATTTGGCGTCACTTAAATATTTTAATTTGTCCAAAATATTAAATAATATAATTAACTAATTATCTTGAGATGGACTCGTGCATACACAGTGTGAGCATAATGTCAGACGTTAGCAGTTCGACCGCGCGTTGGTATTGGCTCCATATACACCTACACTCCTTTAACAAACGGACATTCCTTACCAAACGGACATTCCTTACTAAAAGGACATTCCTTACCAAACGGACATTCCTTACCAAACGGACATTCCTTACCAAACGGAGATTCCTTACCAAACTGACATTCCTTACCAAACGGACATTCCTTACCAAACGGACATTCCTTACCAAACGGACATTCCTTACCAAACGGACATTCCTTACCAAACGGACATTCCTTACCAAACGGACATTCCTTACCAAACGGACATTCCTTACCAAACGGACATTCCTTACCAAACGGACATTCCTTACCAAACGGACATTCCTTACCAAACGGACATTACTTACCAAACGGACATTCCTTACCAAACGGACATTCCTTACCAAACGGACATTCCTTACCAAACGGACATTCCTTACCAAACGGACATTCCTTACCAAACGGACATTCATTACCAAACGGACATTCCTTACCAAACGGACATTCCTTACCAAACGGACATTCCTTACCAAACGGACAATCCTTACCAAACGGACATTCATTACCAAACGGACATTCCTTACCAAACGGACATTCCTTACCAAACGGACATTCCTCACCAAACGGACATTCCTCACCAAACGGACATTCCTTACCAAACGGACATTCCTTACCAAATGGACATTCCTTACCAAACGGACATTCCTTACCAAACGGACATTCCTTACCAAACGGACATTCCTTACCAAACGGAAATTCCTTACCAAACGGACATTCCTTACCAAACGGACATTAACTTACCAAACGGACATTAACTTACCAAACGGACATTAACTTACCAAACGGACATTCCTTACCAAACGGACATTCCTTACCAAACGGACATTAACTTACCAAACGGACATTCCTTACCAAACGGACATTCCTTACCAAACGGACATTCCTTACCAAACGGACATTCCTTACCAAACGGACATTCCTTACCAAACGGACATTCCTTACCAAACTGACATTCCTTACCAAACGGACATTCCTT